>PVLD010022714.1:0-28783 GCA_004027595.1 Dinomys branickii | reverse complement strand
TTCCTTACTATCTTCTCTATAATTTGGTATTTCCTTTAATGTTTTTGTGTTAACTAATATGAAGATAACATTATGTAATACAACATCCAGTGGTAATTCCCTACTATATTCTGTATAATTTTGTATTTTCTGTATTGTTTATGGCTTATTCTGGTTCATATGTCTCCATTCTTTTGTCTTTAAAATAAAATTTAAAAAATAAATAAATAAATGCTAAAAAAAAAGAAACTTAGTTTGTGACTCAGAACATGGCCTATTGTAGTAAATGTCACATAACTATTTAAGAAGTGTTTCATAGTTGATGGTTATAATGTTTCATAAATGCCAATAGGGTCAAATTGGTTGATAGTATTGTTCAAATATTCTGTAACCTTATGTTTTTTGCCTGCTTGTGCTATTGATTATTGAAAAAATATTAAAATACCCAATCATGAGTTTGTATTTATTTTCCCTTTAGTTACATTAATTTTTATTTCATATATTTTGAAGTTTTATTATTTGATGAGTTGATCCTTTTATTATCTTGAAAATAACATTTTTGTCTCGTAAAAGCTTATTTTATTTATTTATTGTCTTTTTTTGAGACAGGGTCTCACTATGCAGTTCTGGTGGGTCTTGAGCTTACTGTATAGACCAGGCTGGTCTCTAACTCATAACTATCCTCCTGCTTCAGCCTACTGAGTCCTGGGATTACAGGTATGTACTGCCATGATTGGCCAATTTTCAAAATTATAGTATACCATCTCTTTTTAACTGTCAATGTATGTGGAAGTAGGTACTACTATTCTATTTGCAGTTATAGAAACTGAGTGAAATTGGCCAGTTATTTAACTAATGAATATATAGAGGGTAATAAAGTTTTTGAACTTCAGAGTGAGTCTTAGAGATCGTAGGTAATTTCATGAGTACAATCTTCTACAATAATGTCCCACATTAATGCCTTATTTTCACTTTTATAACTGGTTACTTATATGATTATCCGTACATACATAGGTCATTATTCTTATTACTAATTTTTGTAATTTATTCCCCTCATTGTCCTCCCCCTCTACTATGGGATGTAATCAAAGGAAGCCATGTCCAACTAAAACAAAATTACAGTTTGAACCACTAGAAAATCTTCTATTATGGCAAGGTAATTTATAATGATGTCTTCTGTTGTTTTTGGTAACTGAAATACTAATGATTGCAAAGCCAAGTGTAAAATAATATGAAGTAATTATTACAATGTGCTCCTTTCATAATATTATGGAATCCTATTTTACTTTTATTTCAAACTTTATTACATTAAGAAGAACACTGAGAATGGCTTAGCTCTTCCTCTTCCAGTTAAAATGAACTCTATTTTAAATGGACTTGGAGGTTAACAGTGCTTATTGTTTTTATAGTACATTTGTGTCTTAGTCTATTGTGTTGTTATTCAAATTACACAAAAACATTAAATATTAATCTAGCCAGAATCCATCAAATTCAATTGGAAAAAAATCAATCCCAGAGATGAGAATATTAGTGTCATGTTACAGCTTTCTTTTGAAAAACAAGGAAACAAGTTTAGTACATAGAATGGAGAAAATCTTAGCAGGATTTATTTACAACTCCTTCTTTTTTTCTTCTTCAGGTTTACCAGAATAAATATTTGTGCAGCTGAAAGTGTTGCTGGTAGCAGGTTCTCCTTGGTTGCCTCAGGCAAGGCAAACATCAAGTCATAGCTTGAGCTATGACTTCTCCCAGGTTGGGGAGAAGTTAGCCTCTTATGTAAGATGCTATCATTGTCCCCACGTTGCTTTAGCTTTGCCTAAATGGATCCTCAGCACTGTGTATCTGTTGCATATACTTAAGCCTGATTCTGATTTCTTAAAGTACCTTGACATGATAGGCATACACTCCTTACACTGTTGACTCAGGCAAGCAAACATAACTATATTTTGTAAAAATGAACTTAAGTCTGACATGAGTCTCCTACCTCTGTCGCTGGTGGATAATTTAATCTTATTATTTTCCAGGAAAAGTCAGGCACATTCAGAAGTCTTAGTTACTTTAAGTTTATATTCAAGCTTCTGTCCTTGCCATGTTCTCCACTGTGGTGTCTAAGTTCAGAAGCCATGTGGTCATGTCCAGCTGTTAGGGTGGAGTGATGGGCAGTGAATGCGTGGCTCTCCGTGTCCCTCCTAATCTCTGGGTGCTGACTCTGTTCCGGCTGCTCCTCCTGCAGATGCTTTCCTTTTTTCAACAAGAACTGATTTTAGTGCTGTTCTACAACACTCTGGAGCCCATGCAACACTCAAGAGAGTGGGTTTGTTCTCTCCTGGGTCTGGCTGTATGATGTTACCTCATCAGCATTGATGCTCCCCTATAACTGACATGAAGCATGTAAGGACCAACGTTTAGCTGCAGATGGAGAGCAGGGCACAGTACTCTGTGTCTGTGCTGGCCAAGAGGGGCTAGGCTTTGCTGTAGTGGTGAATACTGCTCATGTTTCAATGGCTTACAAGGGGAAAGGTTTATTTCTCACTTGCTTAGTCTTCCTCGGTCAGCTCTGGTGCTATTGCATTGCCCCCTCATCCATAGATCTGAGAGGATGGCGCTGATATTGCTGATGCTAGAGTAGAGGAAAAAGAGTAGAAAGTGAACCTTGTGCTGGTTCATAAACCTCATACATTATTTGAGTGTTAAGGCTTGTTTCTAGGTGTCTTCCCACAGCCTCAATCTGACATAGGTGGGGCTTTTTCAGAAGTGGCTGGATCTAGAGTGTGTGCTGCTGGAATGGATTGCTGGTGCAATGCTAGGCTCATGGGAACTAGGATTAAGAGTGTGAGAGCTGCCTGCCCTAAGTACCCTGGATGAGATAAAAGGGCAGAAAGACACTGGTCCAGCCTCTTGCTTATTTTGCTACCTCCAGCCTGCCACGAACTGTTTCTCCTCTTCCACGCCACCTGGCCTTGGAACTGACTGTAAACTGCCACCTGGCCTTGGAACTGACTATAAACTGAAACCTCTACAAACTGTGAGCTCACTAAACCTTTCCTCTTGTAACTACAAGTGTCAGGTGTTTTGTCTCAGCAGTAAGAGAACAATAACTAAGACATTGGCCAAAGCAAATCAAATTTGCCAGCAGCGCACAGAGAAGCTTAAGTCTCTCCTAGTATATTACAGCTTATATTTTAAAATGCAACCTATTTATGTTTATAGCAGCACAATTCATAATAGCTAACTCTTGGAGGTGGCCTAATTGTCCATCAACAGATGAATGGACGAAAAGTGTGGTATTTATATACAATGGATCACTTCTGCCATAAAAAAAGATAAACTTGAGTCACTTGTAGGAAAATGACTTTGAGAGCATAATACTAAGTGAAATAAATCAGACACGCAAGCTTAAATATTGCATGATTTCTCTTATATGAGGAACACAAAATAAAAGTAAAGACCAATGTAAAATATAGGTAATAGGGCATAGGAGACCAGTCTTTTGCAAAAGGGAAAACAACCAAGAGCTGGAGGGAGGAGGGAGGAGAGGGAAACGGGATGCAAAAACAGAATGAAGATGTGTTATAAACACGCAGCGATTAGGAATATAAGCATTATACTACAAACATGTTGTTTTCCCTGCTTAGGTTAAATTATTAGAGAAGCATAGATCCTGCCTAAGTTTAGGGTTTTTTTTTCCATTCTGTATTACTACATGTTTGTAGTATATATATATATTTTTTATTTTATTTTATTTTATTTTTTTTGGTGGTACTGGGGATTGAACTCAGGACCCTGAGCTTGCTAGGCAGGCACTTATTCCACTGAGCTATATCCCCAGCCCTACATGTTTGTAGTATAATGCTTACATTCCTAATGGGGAATCGCTGCGTGTTTATAACACATCTTCATTCTGTTTTTGCATCCTGTTTCCCTCTCCTCCCTCCTCCCTCCAGCTCGTGGTTGTTTTCTTCCATTCCTAAACTTAAGGCAGGATCTATGCTTCTCTAATAATTTAAACTAAGCAGCGTTGAGGTGTCAGAAACCCCAGTCCCATGGCTTTCAGTGTTGTTTCTTCTCCAAACCCAAATTCTTCGGCCCAGGTCAGGAAACTCTATCTAGTCTCCAGGGAGGGCATTCTGCTTGTGCATCTCTTCTCTTCTCATGGGTTGTTTATGGACAAAAAGTTCATGCTTAGCTTCTTTCTGTGCTTAGCCTTTTGAAACTCTAGACAACCCATGTTTGCAAATCACAAACCTTGGGGTTTAAGATTATTTTTTTCTGTAACAAGTTTAAGAAAACCCATTTGGGACCTGAAGCTGAGAACTGACTTTACTCTTTCCATTTTTTTTTTCTTTTAAAGATCTGTTGTTTGTTTTTCTGCTTTGTGTCCTCCCTTGATGGGTGTTTCCAGAAACAACAAATGCTCTTGGCTTGGAGGGCTGAGGAGTTACAGGAGTAACAGAGGATGGCCATCAGAGAAAACCTCAATCATTATCTCTGGATGGAAGCTTGTCTCATTTGGAAAGTGGTTCAGTAGTTGTTAAACTAAAGCCTGCTTGGATGAGAGCCTCAGAACTCTGTTATCCTGAGTGCGTTTCTAAAGTATGCTTCCCTCGGTGGCTATGGACAGTAATTTCCCACCCCATGAACTCCAGGGCCCAGGGTGAAAAATGTGTCAAGGATTTACAATGCCACCTTCTTATTTTTGCTTGAGAGCTTTCCCTTGAGAATTATATTTGAGGCAGAGTAGCAGGCAAGCTCACAGGTATGTCACATCAATACTCAAGGGAACCCACTCTAATTTCACTTGCAAGTAAATAACACAGGAAGCTCTATGGAGAGTCTGGTGTCTTGGACCACTTAATAAATTCTCATATTGCCATTAAATTTTATGTATAATTACCTATAATTGAGAATTACCTATAATTCTCTATGTTTTCTTGGTTATATTTACTTATGGGAAGTCACCATTTAAACTACTATTTTAAAAACTGCATTATAAATATTATACAGACTCATTATAGCATATTTTGAAAATGAGGTGTATAGACAAGCTCCACATAATCCCGCTTTCCCCAGATACTAACACAACATACAGGAACATTTAAGTGCAGTATTTTTTCTTGTGTACAAACACATGCTTTAAAATAAAGAAAATAAAATTGATTATGTAAATTGATTATATTCTGCTTTTTATAAAAATATTGATAATGAGTATGTTCCTATGCTATTATATATTCTCAGGTACATATTTGTTATGGCTGCACAGTATTCTATCCCATGGATACATTTATGTGATCAGTTTCCTATTAGACTTTTATGTTGTTTTTAACATTTCAACTATATAAATGTTAATACTGAAATGTTGACATTGGCATTAAAATCTTTGTGTGCATGTAATGGTGTCTTTAGGATAACTGCCCAGATATGAAATTATTGAGTCAAATGGTATGAACACTGTTAGGGTTCTTGATATATTATTGTTCATCATATACAAGACCTAATAAATTCTAAGATGCACAATTATCACTTTAGGCTTTTTATGTATTATTTTATGTATGTAAAAATCAAATGATGCTACTTAAGCATAATGTTTTCTTACTACTTACAACTTTTATAATTACTGAGGTTTTTTTGAGTTATTTAAATATAAAATTGGTTCATATTTTATTCTTATCTGCCGCAAAGAAGGGAGAAGAATCATGGCTAAGGTATTCACTCCTAAACTTTCCCATCCTCTGAGTTCCTTTATGATTCTGTGGGGTCCACAGAATTACCATTACTGGTGATCTTAAGTATCACCAATAATGCTGTGATGCTGCACATGTTTTTATAAAAATGTGTCCCTTTCTTTGCTCCAGGATTTGCTTCTAACCACTGCCGTCCATTCTCAAAATTGACTGTACTGGAAAGACAATGACAACCAACTCACATCTGTTGCCAGAGATCGCAAAGCACATCTCAGTGCAGAGATAATAAAAACGTACCTCAGAGAAAGGGTGGAATATATTAAATTGCAAATTTCCTGCCAGAAAAGTTTCACTGATTTTTTTTCTCCTACCAGCAGCACATGAAGTAACCCATTTCCTTTACAACTCACTCTGTGTTGGGAATCTTTATGATGAAAAACCTTTGGCTAGGTGATAAGCATCTCGCTTTGATTTGTACTTCTTTCATTGTTTGACCTGATGAAAATTTTTTTCATATATTCTTGGTCACTTGTATTTCTTCTGCCAATTAATTGTTCAAGTGGTTGGCTAGTTTTCCATTCTGATATTAATCTTTTATCTATTAAGGGTTCTCTACATGTTCCCAATAAGCAATTTAGCAAGAGTGCTGATCTTTCACCTACCATATGCTGCAAATAGTTTTCTGCCTTAGGTTTTAGTGTGATTTTTATTTCATTTTATGATATTATTTTTTATTGTGGACAGATATGTACATTTGCATGAAACCAAGTCAATTAACATTTTTTTGATTTCTTCACTTGTTCTTGTGTTTAAAAATTTCTCCCTAAATTTAAAATAAGTATTGATCTTTACTTTCTTCTAACTATTTCACATTGATTGCTGTTTGTTTTGACAAATTAATTCTTTAATGCATAATAACATTACCTTGGTGAGAGTCTAACTTTATCTTTTTCCTCACAAGTCAATGACTTGTACCATTACAACTGACCAAGCCTTACCTTTCCTACTAGTTTAAGACATCAACTTCTTCAAGAACAAATATTTTTGTATTTACTAGGGTCTGTATATGGGATAGCTATTCTCATCTAGTACTTTGTAGCTCTGTTCTTGTCCCAGGATCATATTATCTTAATTATTAGTTGAGGTGACTATATAATTTAGCAATTAAATATATACTTTCGCATGTGAGTTACGTTTCGGTGATAGAACCAAACTTAGACTACTTACTATGGTTTTATGATGTTTTTCACTTGTGCTTGAACAAGAGTTCCTTCAGGACTTATTTTCAAAATTGGTAGCTCTTTTCTGAAGCACAGAAATATGGAGAGCTAAGTCCTGATAAGATGAGTAACTGAGAAGCATTTTTATTTCGTGTGTGAAGTTCGTCCACATTCATGTGAGAATGATTTGGTCAGTCTAAATGAATTTGTGTTGGTTTGGAATTTTAAATAAATTTCTATGACTTTCTGTTGCTTTCTACTTAAATTACACGCAGTTGAGAGGTACTACACAGGGCCATCTACCTCATTTATATCATCACTCTTTTCCTTTGGTTTCCGTGTGGTCAGTTATTTGCTCAGTCTTTCCTTGGAACCTTCTAGCTAGCTATGATTCCAGGTGCCGTGTACGTTTCTCACTACTGTATGTGCCATTCCATGATCTCGATATAGGGGAAAGAAACTCACAACCCAAAAGATATCAGGGACGAGGTCATGTTCTCTAAAATTGAAGAATGAGTTTGAAGAACAACAGAAGTTAAGAGCAGAATATATTTATTATGGGAAAGAAAGCTTCTGTCCGAGAGAGAGAGACAGAAGAGGACCTGAGTGGGTTGCCAAGGAACCTACCTTTTCTAGGGGTTGTTATAGAGCAAAACCACAAGATGAGGTGGGTCCATGGTGGGAAACATGGGAACTCGCAAAGTGGGCATGATGTGGGATGAAACTATGGTCAGCCAATAAGATTACAAGCATAATTGCTCAGGGAAAACTGATTAAATTGTAATTAAATGAGGAAGTGAGTTGCATAGCAAGCGGACATGAATACAGAACAGGGGCTTTTCCTGTAGGGGGTTGGGCTAGTGACTCTTTCTGGCTTTTTCAAGGCGGTTGATACCTAAGGAGAATATCAATCCCTGATGTCCATCCCTAGGGAGTTATGTGGCTGCATTTGTTGTTTGTCTTGAGGCCTGGCCCACAGCAGAAGCGCCTGTCTCTCCCATAGTTGCAAGGTGTCTTGTCTTCCCGACTGGCTCCATTGAAGGCCTAGCCCTTCTGCCTAACTCAGTGGCCTACAGCATTCTCACCCTGTTCACCTGCCTGGGCACCCTCATCATTCACTAGTACAGATGAGTAAAATTTGACAGAGCCTCATTTCAGATACTTCCCAAAGGGAAGGAGGCAAATACATGCATCTCTGCCCTTACGATCGTAGGTCCAAGCTGAGTTGGGGGTAGACAGGCCTTTCCCACATATCCAGACAGCACAAAGTCTTGCCCAGGTCTCAGACTGTGTTTTGCACTGTGGCAGGAGGCCAGTGGTTTCAGATTTTATTTGTCTTGCAACATTTATGCTTGCCTTGTAAACGCTGTCTGATTCACGGTCTCCAAGGCCACCATGACTTCAGCATTACGTTTCTGGGCTATCAAGTACTGTGCGATGCCCCTTAGCCCTTTATAGAGACATTGTTATAAATCTTTGTGTGTGTGGGAACATATAAAACCAAGCAAGTCGATCAGCCAGTGTCCGTTGAAAAAATTCTGAATGACTTTCCAGCCAGAGACTTCTATGGAGAAGTAGAGCCTGCCAGTCTTCCCACTTGTCATTTTTTTATCTTAATTTTAATGAAAACATTTCGGTAGACAATGAAACTTCACAGATCCAATGAGGACTTACAAAATGTTGGGTGGATAATTCCTGAGCACCATCCTAACAATTAGGTTTTGAAGGCCACATCTTTCTCTTTAGTTGTCCTTTGCCTTTTTCACCCTGCTCCTGTCCCTCGTCCTGATTGCTGCTCCCATGTTCCTTTGTCACGCCTTGCCTTTCCTCTCACACTAACCCACATTTATTAAAAATCATGTGTTGGCTAGAATGTGCTCTTTCTTCCGATGAACAGCTCACCATGCCCCTTCTGTCTATTTTATTAATGTGTTAAAGGTCTCTGAGGGCTCCCTGTCCTTGGCAATGCTCACATTTAGGAAGCTCCTTACAAAATAATGTGTTTCCAATGTACATACTACACATTTACTGAATCAAGTATTGGCTAAGTGCTGGTGGCTGAGAATTTTTGTGTTTGCCAAGTTGTCCTTCAGCACCGTGATGCTTTGAATAGAACCGTCTGCTCCTCGATGGCATTTCCATGTAAGTGTGCAAGGGTTCTGTGTTCCTCCAGCACATGATCTTTAGCTTTGGCTTTGCAAATTGTACCTTTCTCCACATAGTTCATCTGTAAGACACCTTAGTCACTGTCTGAACTCCCCGGATGGAGCAACAGCTCTCTATGAACACTGACAGAAAATCAGCGGCATCCCTGGGAGTATGGCAGTACCCCTGGAGCCATCAGGGTCTATGGGGTGAGATCCACTGGGCAATGAATATAACGTTATTAAAATACCTTCAGAGACAGCCGAGTCTCTTTGATGGTAGGGGACAATTGTCTGACAGGTTGTTTCCTAGGATGTAATTTCCAGGGGACACACAGAATTCATTGTCAATGTTTTTTTTTTTTGTTTGTTTGTTTCTTTTTTTTTGAGACAGGGTTTCACTGTAGTGCAGGCTGCCCTTAAACTCACTATGTCGCTTAGGCTGTCCTTAAACTAGTGGCAATTATATCCTGCCTCAGCCTCCTGAATCCTAGGATTACAGGCTTGTGCCACCACGCCTGGCTTCAATGTTGAATACCCAGTGAATGAATGGCAAAGGAATATGGGAAGGTAACTGGGCATATGTTTTCAGGATTTCCCGGATCCGGGGCATGAGTGGGAAGGACTTTTCATATCCTAGTATTTCCTCCTTAGGAGTTACCAGAAAGTGCCAACTTTGAGCACCTCTGTGACCCTTTTTGTTTTGAAGCGTCCAGAGAGAACAAAGCCTTTATGACACTTGCATCTTTCTTCTTTGTCAAAGGTGGGTCAGCTTTGCGAAACAATTTGTTCAGCACTATTTACCCCAGGAGGTCAAGAAGCTTAAATATGTTCTGTATCCTGTTTCAGTTTAAAAAGAAAGAGGTTGTGGGGGTGCACTCGGACGGCCCCAGGCTAAATGAACATCCTTAACCTCTAGCAGCCTTGGGGGTTGAGTTTTGGAGCTGTCGGTCTGTTTTCTACATACAGGTGTGGGTGTGGGCTGCTACCCCAAACCAAATTCAGCAAATCTCTCCCTGCCCAAGTACACAGGACGGAGGAGGGCCTGCGTTTCAATGCGGAGCCTCCCTTCGAGGTACGAGGCACCGCTCCGCGGGGCCTGTCTTTCCGGAGAGTCCCTCCTCACCTGCGCGGGCCACCCTGCTGGGAACGCGGTCCCGGGGCTGCCCTAGCGCGGGGCGCCCTGGGTGGCGCGGCTGGCGGCCTGGCCGGTGGGGGGCGCTCTCCGGTGGGAACCCCGGACGCACCCGCGGGGCGGGGCGCGGCGGGCCGGGTCCCTCCATCGCCTCCCTCCCGCGCGCCGCCGATCTTTCCTGGGCCCCGCGCGCCGCAGCTGCCGCTGGGGAGGAGGCGCCCGGCCGCCCGCCGCCCCCGGAGTCCTCGCCGCCCCCGGCGCCCGGTGGGACCGAGGCGCTCCGCGGCCCCTGCGCTCGGCCCGAGGGCATGCGGCAGCTGCGGGGGCGCCGGCGCGCGGGCTCGGGGCGCGGGCGAGCGTGAGCGGTGAGTGAGGTGCGGGCGCTGGGAGGATCCCGCCGTCCGCGGACGGGGCGCGCAGGGACCGGGGCTCAGGGACCGCTGTCGCGCCAGCCCGCGGCTTTTGTGGGCTGCCTGGCTCGCACCCTGGGCATCAGACCCTCTGCAGACTCCTGGGCAGAACTTTTCTGGCCGATGTGTGCCACATCTTCTTCTTCCTAGGAGCAAAAGGCAATCGCGATGCAAACTCAGGGTTGCGCTGCGGGCTGCGGGCTGCGGGCCGGACGCAGGTGTCCAAACCGGCCCTGACGGCCGTGGGTGCTGAGGAAGCCCGGGCTGGGTTGCTGCGGAGCCGAGAGGGGAATCATATTTTTCTGCCCCCACTTTCACATGGTATGATACGATATGATGGTGTGTCCGTTGGAAAACAGCGTGGAGGCATCTAAAGAAACTTGCAAGGCTCTCCGTGGCGGTGCCTGAGTAAGTGAAAGTCCGCGCCATCCCCCTTGCTACCCGCGGACAAGAGCGCTTTGTTTCGCAGGAGTGCTACTTTATTACTTTTGCTTAGCAAGTTGCAACTATCCAAACTTGCTTAGAAATTTCTCAAGCATGTAACTCGAAGAGTGAGGGACTGTGAATGTTGCAAGCAATTTGGTCTAATTAAATTAATCATTAAAACGACCCTCAAAAGCATTCGTAGATCAGTTTTAAAACTGAATAATGTTCAGGAATGTTTTCCACAACGTTGCGTTTGTCATTGAAGCACTTTTCTTTCTCTCTTCTCCTTACCTGGTCTTGGGATGGCATTTCAGAAGGAAAGGGCTACCTGACTTCTGAGAGTCCCTGCTTGTCTTTTGTGAGTAGGAAACTACAGTAAAGTGAACATCAGGCACAAGCAATCTTTTCTTTGCAAGTAGATGATCATTTCATGCACGCATCATCGCGTTTCATTAACGCTTGAGCTTTTGTATTGCTAAGGGGAGTCTTTCTATTTTCCAGGGAGTATCTATCAGTAGTTTCTAACTCACCTTCCCATGAGATACTGGATCCAAACTTGTGTGGTGGTTGGAGTCAGTCAATAGAAGAATTTTCTTCTTCTTCTTTTCCTTGTGTTGAAATGATAGTTTGATTCTACTAATACCATGCTTGTCTGAACAAACTGAGCCATTCTAAAAAGTCCAGCAAGGAAGTTCTTGCATTGATGGTTGTGTGCCTGAGATGAGACTTCAGAGCTCTATCTTGCACCTTGAGACTGCGGGACCTGGTATCATGGAGGGAGATGGATATCTAACTATCTGGACAATACTTTTATTTTATTTTATTTTACTTTATTTTGAGACAGGATCTCCATGTGTAGTTCAGGCTGGCATTGAACTCACTATGTAGCCCAAGCTGGCCTTGAACTTGGCGATTCTCCAGCTTCAGCCTCCTAAGTGCTGGGATTACTGTCAAGCACCATCATGCCCGGCTGGTGCAAGATTTGTTTTAATTGTCAGATAATGAGTAAAATAGATCATTTTGGCAAATTTTTAAATTTTCTTTTTCATCTTCAGAATTCAAAACTTTGGGGCTTTGATTTCATCACAAGAGACACAGCTCTTTTCTAAATCTGACTAACAGTTCATCAACTAGTAGACTATATCAGATGAGATCTATTTGGCTATCTGGGTGTTTCACAAGTTGTTTGATATGGCAGAGCTGCATGTGTTTTCTGTGAATGGAGACTGAGATGAAGACATGAACATATATGGTTGTTTTTCATGCATGCCCATCAGAGCCTATTTGAGATGCTACATGTTAACTGCTGTCTCATGTTTCAAAGACACACAGTTGGTTCACAGGATTGTAGCCCGGTAGCAACTGAGACACACACTCTCAGAGTCAGTTGAACGCACGTGCCTAAGAATGGCTACTTCTCTTCCAGGTTTCCCAGCTTCCTGCAGAGGCAGCAATCCAACATGACTTAAATTCAGCCTCTTACGTCTCTGGGCTGGGGTAAGAGGAATCACTATAACTCGAGTGGGAATTATTATAACTCAAATTACCCATTAGCATTCTCCTTGGAGTATACATTAGTTCAAATGCTTTCTGGCCTGTGATTATACCCAACAGAGTGGTTAAGTCTGATTGTAAGCTTTTAAATGACAGAGACCAGGAATGACAGAGACCACGCCCAAGGCATTATTAATATGGGCTAAAGGGAAGAGTGAGGGCTTCTCAGTCAGACCAGCCTTTGTTCCAGCCGGACTTTGTGACTGTGGACACATCATTTTCATCTCACTAAACCTTAATTTCATCATCTGTAAAAAAAAAATGAAGATTACATCTGCTGACCAAGATTAGAAGAGAAAGAGCTTCAGAGTTTCTGATATACAGGAAGTACTTCTTAAATAGTGGTTGTCTTCTTTCTCTCCAGAATAAACATTGAAGTATTGACATTTATGTAAAAGTGGGTGCTCCAGTAATGAGTATATAAAGACAGATTCCCAAGCTCTGAGTGATTTAGAGATGCTGTACACACTTTTATTAGGCGCTGTCCTCTTTCCTGACCATGGGTTTTCTGTTTCTTCAGTGCACTCCTCCCGTGGGAGTTGAGCGCCCTTTTTTGGCCTTCATGATCGTTTGCCTCTTGTCCTGGATTTTGTGTGCAGATGGAGGCATCTCTGGAGCTCCATCCTGCTGTGGATGGGAAGGCGGTGAGGTTGTGGAGCTGAGCATTTGTGCCTTCACAAAGGATGGACTTGAGGCATTTGGAGGATGGAAGTCCGGGTTTTAATCCTAGCTCCAGTTTTGTGAACTATTGTGACTTTCACTATATAACTTGCTAGCCTTGAATCAGTTTCATCATTTATACAATTGGGCTGATAATTCCTTTCCTGTCCATCTCTTTGGGTTATCAGTGAGTCCCATGCAGCCGCGTATATGAAAGGCTTTATAAACATTAGACTTAAAGAGGCAGGGCATCCAGATGTAGGATAATTCAGTCGGGCTCGCTCAGCACTGATTGCACGGGAGGCAGGACCTCCATGTGGGTGTGTCATGCCAAGTGGGGCTCACTCGTTAATCCCCATCCCTTTCTCCTGTTCCCTGAAGCTGTGCAGAGGTAGAAGAACCTCTGTGAGGAATATGAGAGGAAGATGAAATCTGGGGCTCAGTTTACCCCACAGGATACAATCAAAGGCATGGGACGAAGTTCTAAAGAAGCTTTAATTCCTTCTTAAAATTACTAGTACTGTGCTGTCTGCTCACCTCAGGTCTTAGCACACAGAAACAAAGAGCTAGATACCTACTCAATAGGCCAGGAACAGAGAGGTAATGGCAGCCACCGACAGTACTTGGGGTATACCCACCACCTTCCTCTCCAGGGCTTTCTTGCTAATATGAATCTGTAAGGTTCATTCCACAAAGTAATAGCATGACTCACAGTGTTCACTGCCTGAGACAAATTATTTCATTCAGTGTGGAAGGTGTGTGTCGTTCAGCTTGGCCAGGAGCCAGGAAAGTAGTACTCAGTAAGAGAAAGGTTCCAACATCCTGGCTTTATACTCATCTGCCTTTTCACCCTCCCACAGGCCTGTGTTCTCTTCTGTCTCCCTGCAGCCCCTGACCCTTAACCTACAGTCCACCTACAGTCCCTGCGTGTGACCTCTGACACTGCCTCACTCCCATGAACCTTGTCTCTCCTTTCAATTTGTGAATCACTAATACACCTCAGGTTGGGCCAGATAGCGTGTCACTCTGGAAAACAACCCTCCCAGCACTGCCTGCCCCAGCCATTCCTGAGAATGTCAGTCAGCCCCTCTCATTGCTCATCAGCTCGTCTTGAGTATTCTGGGTTCCCTGGAGATTCAGCTGCAGAATCTGCTAGCCCTGACCTTGGCTCAGCCATGTGTAGAGTGGTGGTGTAATCAAGGAATGGCGAGTCAGATGGCAGGGCTGGATTGGAGAAACATTAGCTCCCCTTATAAATTCACCAGTTACCCAAAGACCTTCAAGCAAATAAAGCAGTCTGCATAGAAATCAGTGTGCTTGTTTTGTGAATAAAGCTTTAAGGCAAACCTGTGGTCTCTCTTTTAAGGCAGGTTGCTACAAATCCCACCTTCTATAGAAATTCTGGAGCTTTCCCCAGACATCTTCAGACTATGTTAGTCAAAGGTGGGCAATGGGGACAGTTAGGGGCATTTGCTCCCCATAGAGAGCTAGAAATCCACAGGTAAGGCTCATAACCTTGGTAGTGACTACTTACCAAAACAAGGAATCAATTATAGTCTATTGGGAGAACATCGTTTGCCTCCTTTTCATGCTAGTCCTTTGACTGGGGGCTCTTCTCTGGACAAACACTATCATATAGGTCTGGTGAAAAGACAACAAGTCAACCCCAACCTTCCCCATAGTTTCCACAATCACAGCTTCAGTGAGCCACAGGTTAGAACATTCAGGGGAAAAAGGTGTCTGTGCTGAATATGTACAGACTCTTTTCTATTTTCCCTAATAAACAGATTATAATTATTTATGTAGCACTTACACTTTATTAAATATTTATTATAAGTAAAATAGAGATGATTGAATGTATACAGGAGACTGTGTATAGTTATAGGCACATTCTGTGCCGCTTTATATAGCAGTTTGACTGTATGTGCATTGTGGTACAGTCCATGAGAGTTCTGAAAATAACCCCCCAAAGATACCAATGGACCACTGTATGATCATTTTCTATGTTTCTGTGACATTACAATCAAAATATCAGTCCTTCTCCCTTCCCCTATGTTTCTGTGTATATAGGTATATAAATATCTAACTTCAGAATAAAATTTATGTCATATATATCCATATATTATCCATAATTCCAATATAAAATATACATCATGTCAATATAAAATATATATCACATATAATCATTAATCTTTATTTTGAATACTTTGAGAGTGCATTGTAGGTAGTATATTATTCTCTTCTATCATTGAACATTCCAGTAATTATTTTTAAAGCAGGTACATTTTCATCCTCTATAACAGCATGTAACCCATCAAATAAGGAAATGGGCATTTGTCTAAAAATACCGAAGTGTTTCTTCCTGATGTGATCTACACTCATGTGGCATCCACTTGTCATGTCTGTTCTGGAGTGTTTCCTCAACTGTCCCTATCCCTAAGGTCCTTGCAGAGTACAAATCCTGCATCCTGTGGAATGACACTCAGCCAGGATCTGTCAGGTATTTCCTTCGTGCCAGATTCAGATCTTACAGTGCTGGCAGGAATACTGCAGGAATGGATCTCTGCCCTTCCCGATGAAAGGTGCTTCGTGCCAAGCCACCCCACCCCTGGAATACTGACCTTGATCACCTCATTACATTTGTCCCACCAGATTGTCCCACCTTAAGGCAACTGTTTATCCTTTGACATTTAGTGGTGTCTGTGGGGACGTACTGTAAGGTTATGGTAATGGTGCCTCATTAAACCAGCACCCAGACTTACTCTTCAGTGATTTGGAGGAGCCTCAGTCAGCTACATCTGGAAGGGTTGCTTCCACAGAAAGTATATTACTTGGCATCTTATTATAAGGAAGAGCTTGCATTCTCATGTTTTTATTCATTTATATAAGGAAATATTTATGGATTCTTTTTGTATGCAAAACAATGAAATCTTTTACTGTCATTATTTAAATTGGGTTAGTGGGAATTTTGTGAAATTGGCTCCTGTGTCCTTTGACACAGGTCTTTTGTTTATTGAACATATTTTCTGGCATCATAAAATGTTCTAGGCTGATCAGGGGCATTTATTGACCTAATTCCTTCTCCCTCTTGGTAGAGAGGTGTCCTTCTTTCTTTTTTGAGTTGTATACATTTAGTGGGTACAACATGGTATTCTGATATACTCACTTTGATGTACCTGTGTATAGAGAAATGATTACTATAGGTAAGCAAATGAACACATATCATCATCTCTTATAGTTATATTTTTGTGTCTATGGTAAGAGTACCTAAAATCTGTTCTCTTGGTAAAGCACAAGTGTACAACACAAGATTATTAACAATTTTCCCCATTTTGACACTGTAGGGAAGGTGGTCGGGAAATGCGAAGATGCAGATCAAAAGGTACAAAGTTGCAGTTATATAGAATAAGTTTAGAGACCCAATAATGCAACGTGAGAGCCTTATGCAGACACCAAGGTATGGACAGTTGATGTACCCTTTGTTTCTGTGTTGTCATTTCTTCTAGATCTCTCAGAGGACAGAATGGGAAATGCATATGTACATATACATAGGCATGTGTAAATTTATACATTTTTCTATAGTAGGCCATAAATTATAAAATCCTACATTCATCCTATAACTCCAATTTCAGTCCAACACTCAGAGATCTTTCTGTCCTTTCCTCCCTATATATTTGTACATATCTTCCTAGGCAGTTGGAACCTTGACTTCCACTATCTGCAGTAACCAATCTCTTGACCGCAAGTGATCCTGCCTCTTCTGCCCACTTCCTCTTTCCCCCTCCTCACCCAAGGTCCTTGGCTGCTGGACCTGCTAGCCTGTGCCTCTGGGCAGCTTCATCACCAGCCTCTGGCACCTCCAGCTCGCTGCTCTGTGTGACCCAACCACAGCCTGTGCCTGTGTGCACCTGCCCACACTCCCTGTCACCATCGTGCATCCTTAGCCATATGGTGACCACACTGTTCTGGGAGGGAAGAAAAGGGAAGGGAAGGGAAGAGAAAATGGAGATAGACGGAGAACAAAGGTAGGAATGTGTGTATGTTTATGGCTTTGGGTATACACTGCCAAGTTGCCCTGCTGAAAATATCGGTTTACATTCTCAGCAACATGTTATGAAAGTTCCTTTTTGTACCACATTTTCGCCATACATGAATATTACTCATCCCTTTAAATGTCGTCAGTCTAATAGCCCTTTTCTCTGTTTCAGCTCCTTACCACACTTAGCCCTATACTATGTCATGCTAACACATCCAGTAGGAAGAATTCCAAAACTTTTGGCATTTCTGACACCTTACACTGCATGTGTAACTCTCCATGTGGAGGGCCGCCTGTACATGTCTAGCAGTATCCCTGGCTTCTGCTTAGTAAATGCAAATAGCAGCTCCAGCTGTGATGATCGTAAATATCTCTACATATGCCAGACATCTCTGGGAAAGGGAGAGGCTTAGCCCTGGTTGGGAATCCACTGCTCAGATTCCAAGCTTACTGAAGGCATTTCATATGGACAGTTTTGTACATTGCTTTGTCTTGGTTATCATGAACAATCAGTCGCTGTTACCTGGACAAGGGTAAGAAGAATCAGTGATTGGGAAGAACCCATTCTACTAGGACCAGTTGGACTGTGCAGCATTGTAAAGTCGTAAAATCAAAAATCCAACCATTACATGCTGGAAATAGCTCTAGTTAGAATGTTAAGCATCAGTTTTCAGCCCAGCTGGCTGACTCCTTCTTTCCGAATTATACATTTTAATCTGGGATCAAACATTTTCCATGAAAGTAAGGAAATGCCATTGGTGACTCTGAGCAGGGAGTAGAGAAAGCCCTGGCTTTGGGGTTGCTATTCTGGTGATCCATCCTGCCTGAGGGAGGTGGTTCCTCTCTGTCCTCCATTGTGGGCTCCTTTCCCTACCTCTTGGAAACAAGCTCCCCCTGGAGCTAGAGTCTACTCAACTCCTCCAAACCCAGGAGTCTTTACCTTTGCTGTGTCACTCTTCATCCCAATAACCTAAGTTAGATCTTCATTTACAAAATATAAATATAAACACAAATTATAATTAACTTTACCCAGGCCCTATTGATAATAATTTGGAATCCAATTAGCACTATGTGTTTCAGGCTCTTTTATTTAAATTTCCCACTGGCCTTAGGAAAAAGGCATTATTACACCCACTTTGCAGATGAGGAAATTAAGGCTCAGAAAGGCTAACTAACTTGTTGGTAAATAAGGCTTCCAACAGTCTTACCAATTCCAGAAGTCATGCACCTTTGCAAGTGAGCATCCAATCTTTCCAGAACCATTTGGCAAAAAGACCACCTTTTCCCTATTGTATATTCCTGGCACTCTTGTGGAAGAGATATGGTTGATGTATTTATTTCTGGGATCTGTATTCTGTTGCATTGGTCTGTATATCTGTATTTATGCCAGTACCACACTATTTTAACTACTGTAACTTTGTGATACAGCTTAAAATTAGAAAGTGTGAGGTCCTTAGTTTTGTTATTTTTCAAGACCATTTTGGCTATTCAGGTGTTATGTGGTTCCACATGAATTTTAGTTTTTTTCTCCTATTTCTTAAAAAAATGGCCATTGGTATTTTGATAAGGATTACATTAAATCTGTAGATCACTTTGGCTAGTGTGAAATGGTTTAACAATATTAAGTCTCCTGGTCCAAGAACATGAGATGGCTTTCTATCTATGTGTGTCATCTGTAGTTTATTTTATTAATGTTTTGTATTTTTAGTGTAAAAGTCTTTTATCTCCTAGGTTAAGTTTCTTTCTTGTGTTTTATTCTTTTTGATACTGTTGTAAATTTAATCTTTTAATTCTTAGTTTCTGTTTTAGGTTGTTTATTGTTAGTGTGCAGAAATGCAGCTGACTTATATGTTCCTTTGGTACTTTGCAGCTTTACTGCATTTATTAGTTCCAAGAGGTGTCTTTCTTGAGTCTGTGGCATTTTTTACATATAAGATCATGCCATCTGCCAAGAGTTATAAATTTACTACTTCCTTTCCAATCTGTGTACCTCTTATTTCTTTCTCTTGCCTAATTTCTCTGGCTGGAATGCTGAGTAGAAGTGCTGAGAGTGGATATGCCTTGTAACTGATACTAAGGAAAAGCTTTCTGATTCTCGCCATTGAGCACGATGCTTGCTGTGAGGGCCATGCCCTTTAACCGCTCAGATCACCTGATTATTTGAACCCAGAATCTATGTTTCTTCTTTGCTTTCTCCTCTTGCCTTTTCTACTCCTGCCAGCTGCTATGTTCTGAGCAGGAAGAGCGGGAAAGTGACAGATCTGAACGTCAGACACTGAGGCACTTTTGAGCCTGTTCCCAGGTAGGAGAAAGTCTTTCCTGGACTATTGTTATTTTGTGTAGTTATAGGATTACTTTGTCCTCAGGCCTTGTTAAATTGAGTTGCTACAGCAGGAACAGTTAAAACCTCTAGAATGCATATCTCATTGAAGTTAGAGACAGTTCTCGCCTGAGCCCATCTCTTCTTGTTAAAAGCTGCAAGGAGCAGGCAATACTTGCTCAGGTTCTGTTTCTTTCTAATTTTTTCACCTACAACTACAGGCTTCTTAGACAGAGAGGCCACAAATACAGTGACTTGAAGGAAACAGAAGTTTATTTTTCTCTCATGTGGAGAGCCCAGCAGCGAGTTATACATGTTCAAAGGGTCCTTTTCTTCTTACTCCCTTGCTCCCCACTAGGGAGTTGCTTCTCAAAGTCTCTGTGTTTTTTTCTTTTTTTTAATCAAACACCAATATTTTTGGTCTATGTTGTGTTCTGAAACTGTTCACTGATGATGCATTTGTGACTCACAGCGATGCCAAGCTGTTATAATCCTTTCCAAGTATCTTTTCTCAATGTCTGTACTTATTTCCTCACGGATACACATGAGCCCATGGATTGCTTTCATTTGTGCTGCCCTAGGGCTTTGCCACGGTCTGAGTGTTCATTGCTGGATCACAAGACCGATTGTGTTCCAACTTGCAGGAAAGGAAAAGAGCGCAAGGCAGCACATAGCATTTGTGCGCATAACATGCTGGCAAGCAGTCACGTAACCACCGGGGCTGGAGGGAGAAGGGAAGAGGGAGTATCCAACTGGATGTCTAGGTGCTGAGTTACAAGTTCGCTACTCTGTAAGAGAAGGAAAACATGATGTAGCAATCTGCCTTGCAGAACATAAATTTAAAATATAATACAAAGGAATAATTGTAAGAGAAGTCCCAGGACAATGTACAGTTACGGGCAAGTGAGTTAGGAGAATGGCTGTGGGTTCAGGGTCACACCCTGCAGAATAGGGCTTCTCTGAAATGGAGTCTGGGGTCCTGCTGGCCCTTTAATGCAGCCTGACCGTTAGAGGCTCATTGTGTGGTGAGGTTAGTAATGGGAAGTTCGTGTGAGAAGAAGCTGAGATCCAATCTCAGGGGAAGTCCAGAAACCGAGCACCCAGGTTGGGAGCTGAGTGAGAATCCACAAGGCTATGCATGACCAGACTGTTTGGTCAGGAGCAGACCACGGACAGGAGATGCTGTACCGGTGAGGGCTCAAAGAGTGTCAGGGGCAGAGGCTGCAGTAATGTATCCTGAGCCCCAGTAAAACACTGGCGAGATGGAGAACATCTGAAGCACCCTGCCCTACAAGCAATGAGGGCGGCCTGAGGTCACCCTAGCTTTAGCCCTTCCAGTTATTGTGGATTCATAGCCTCCCTCCACTGAGCCAAAGGAGACTGCTTTGGAGAGCACACATGCTGCTCTTGTGGTGAATCTTCTGGGTTTTCTACAAGGCATACTGGATTATTAATGTGTGGGCGGGAGCACAGCACGAGACACAAAGTGCGTGTGAGAGGTGTCAAGGCTTGAGGTGATTATTTCGGGTCATCCACAAAAAGGACAGAATTTAAGCAGATGTCTTTTTGGTGGAAGGGAGTTAAAAAGATGAGGGGAGGGTTGAGAACTGGGCTTAAGGGTGTCTATACTTCGTGGTCCTCAGACAAGAAATCTCAGGGAAGTGGCAAAAAACCCGGGAGAGTTGAGTCATAGAGGCTGAGAGGGGGAAGTTTTAAGAAGGGATTAATTATTGTTGGTTTCCACAGGGAGACTAAAGGAAAGGAGGACTGGAAACAGAATTTGAGACTTATTCAATACGATTGAATGCATTAAAAGGTCATTGCTATTACAAGGCAGATTCCGGGTTTGTGCTCAAAGGACAGTAAGTCAGAAGGATAGCAGGTCTACTCCCAACAAATGTAGAAGTGTGACTAAGACAAAAATATGTAATAAGGTGTATTGAATGCTGTAGGACAGGTGCCAAGTATTTATCAACCACATTTTTTAGAAGAACAGCCTGTGCTTTCTATTTCTGTACTGTCTAAGCATCAGTTAGCATTCAACACGATGTGATCAAATTTCAATCTCCATGACTTCCAACCAACTAATTGAAACTAACCAACTAACTAACACGGTAGTTAAATATTCATTCTGCATATACTACATAGCGCTAGACTGAGTTTTACATGTCCAAATATAAATGTTCTTGCCCTGAGAAGCTCACAATGCAGTGGTAGATGAGGACATGAAGAGAAAATGTTTTAACAGCATAGTACGCAAGGATTCTCCACCTCCCTACTTCCCCGTGACTAAAACAGAGTCTGAATCTAAAAGTGGAGGATTGCTTCTGATCTTCTGCTAGTGTATTTCTGCTCTAATTGCAAGGTATCAGTGAGAAGAGCAGTGGGTATGGAGGCTGCAATAAGATGAGGCTACCGATGGAAAGGGAAACACATATTCCTGAGCCCCCTCAGGTGATCTACTGAGGGACTGTGTCTGATGCAAGTCCCCTGGGTCTGAAGATTGTCTGCCAATTCAATAGTTCCATCAAAGTCACAGGCCACAGAGCTTTTGTAAGAGCAACACTTCTCCAGCAACCCTTGTGGCTGCCTGTGCCCCCTGGAAATGCCTCTGTGGAGGATGGGCCAATGGCACACACAAAAGTGCCTCACATCAGGCTGCAGGACCCCCTTGGCCCAGGTTGGTCTTGCACTAACCTTTGCGCTCCTCACAGGATCAGGAAAAATCTCCTTTCTTCTCTGCAGTGTCTCATTTCAAACCTGGCTAATCCTTAGGATTAAGACTTACATCCAAGTGAGATACTTCCCATGATATACAAAACCAGGAATACAGATAGAGCTGGAACTGACCCTGAACTACACAGTATGATCAGAATATACGGAGAATGCTTAAATTTTTTAAATATGTATTACAGTGAGAGATACCTTGCCATTTATCCATCTTAGATTATTTCCCCTCACTTTGAATGCTCCTACACTCTTAACCTTGCCATTTTCCAAAAGACCTCTTTCATGAGTGTCTTTATGAGGTATGATCAAAATATACTAATTGCTGCTGCCCAGTGCCATCCAATGGAAGGTGGGCTCTGTAAAAACATCACAGTGTGTCCACATCCACCTTGTCCACCAAATCTGACACTGTGTGACTTTGGCTCTTCCCCAAGGCTCAACAGAAGGTAAAATTTTGAATTGATTCAAAACAATGAGGCAGCCACAACAGTGTAAATAGACATTCACGAAAGTATATCTAGAGCTGCTTCAGAAAGAGGCAAGAATGAGGGAGTGTGTTCAGGTGAGGAGGAGTATTTTGAGGGACACTTATGGCAATGTGTCTTTTACTATAATATTTGTTTAAAAAGTTTACCATAGATTTTTCATAACACCTAGTCCACTGAAGGACATTTGTGTGGGAGACTTGGGTGCACCTGTCTCTGTGGGCATCCAACCCAGTCTTTATCTTATGCAACTTCTGCCACTGTATGGGTGAATCACTCACTTACTGAATCGCTTCCTATACACAGGGAGATTGTCTGGGGTTTTAGTAATGTGTTCAGGGACATTGGAGGCCTCAAAAGAATTGTGATACTGGTCCATGCCCTTGGGAATATGGTTTAGTCTTTACTTCTCTGAGAGTTGTTATAGCCAGGAAACATTATGTGTACTAGGTTTTCTGATAGGTTTACAAAAACCAGTAACATATCTTCTCAAATAATAATTTTTGTTGCATTACAATATACTCTGTAGAGCACTGGCTTGCCTGGGCCACACTGAGTGAAGAGGAGTTGCATGGGGCTGTATATAAAATATATAACATAGTTAATGTATATGAAGACAAAAACTTCCTTTGTGCTTTATATTTTAATATATTAAATTGTTTTATGAAATAACACAATAAGACCAAGCTTAATAAATAAGAAAACTGTCATGCCCACTTAATAATAATAAATACCTGTCTTCATAGACACACAGGGTTATATAGGTTGAAATAAGATTATCAATAATCACTGTGTTTTACTGGCCAACTTCATAAGCACATGTAAAGTCTGACACACACAAATGTCCACTGAATCGAGTGTGTGTGGCGGGCATAGAAGCTGGAGCTATCACTATGCCCTCTGTTACACAGAATTCCATTGTCAGTATTATTTCTGTTAATAACTGTACAATTCGTGAGGGAGTGCTATGTACTTGAGTAATGAAAAAATATTGCTAAAAATCATATAATATACCAGGCATGGTGGCTCATGCCTATAATCCCAGTATTTAGGAGGCTGCGATAGAAAGATTGCCATGAGTTCAAGGACAGCCTGGACTACATGGTGAAACCCTGTCTAAAAACAAAAACAAAAAAAAAAAAAAAGAAAAAGAAGAGGATCACATAATTGTATTAAAAGTTGATGATCCTGTGGGGCTGCTTTACTAGCTATCCAGGGCTACACACAGCCTGTGAGATGGGGCTTGGCCATCCCGCTGCTGAGTACTACAGGAAAGAGGTGATACAGTCAAAGTCATCACTGGCGCGGGATACTATTTATAGAGTGAGGGCAGAGTTCACACAAACTGACAGGAGAAGACGCAGTGCTCCTGAGCCAGGCAACACTCCTCAGGCGGAAAACCCAGGGAGGGAGAAAGGGGCGGGTGACCAAGGCCACCCACATCCACTTGGGGAAGAAAGAGCAGAAGAATTCACTACCCTAACCTCAGCCTCCTCCCTCCCGCCCATCTCATGCTGTCCCTGTCTTTGGCAGAAGCTAGAAAGCAAGGAAGCCTGTTGACCAGCCCTGTCAATCCTGAACAAATGCACAGGGTGAGCGAAGGGGCAGCTGAAGAGGCCGGGCAGGGCATTTGCGTGCCCGTTACAGTTCTTTCACAGGACCTGGCTGCCTCAACCACCAGGCAGGTGCAGGAGAGAGAGACACACACAGGCAGGATGAGGAGGGTATGATGATGAACTCTCATTTCTCACTGATGAATGTTGCTTCTTGGCCAAAGTGTGGAATTTTACCAGAAGGTCCCTCTGACTTTTTTGTTGAGCATTAGTAGCTCTTTGGATTCTCTTTCTCTCTCTGTCTCTGTCTCTCTGTCTCTCCCTATGCAGCTCCGAAACAGGGCTATTAGGATTGTTTTCTTTTCAGTTTTTATTAGTACATGTTTGCAGTATACAATGATTATATTCCTCCAGGGGACTTTCAGGTCAGTCTCTGGAACTCTTATTAGCAAAACAGTTTTCCACATAGCTTTAAAATATTATTTTCCTTTTCTGTAGGAAGTTTGAGGATTCATTCAGGCCCTGACCTGGGTAGGTATGATCTCCAGAACAGGAATGAGTCACTGCATATCCAGTGACCTGTCACTGGTGACTGAGGGAGATTATCTGGAACAAACCCTGTAGAGGCAGAGACTCCTGAACATCCTTCTCAAGATGGGAGGCAGGAGACAGGTCATACAGTGGGGCGCACAAGGGAGTCTGCTGTAAATTTTACAGTGTAAAGAAGTATAATTTTCTTCTCATGCAAAGTCATTTGGTGAAAGCAAGCACTTTGAAATTTTTTCAAAATGTATTTTTACACATGGCAAAGTTCTTTGGGCAAGAAAAATATTGCTTTCAGCTATGACTGTCCACACTTTAAATTTTGACTTTCTTGACTCTTTCCAACAGTGAAAGTATTGAGATGTGAATACACAAATGTCTAGAGATTATTTCTATATTGTAGAATATATGGAGTTCAATAATATCTAAATAACATGAATTTTAAGCATTTTGACTAACATTTTTACTTTCTAAGGATCAAAGAACAAATGTGTCTTATCTTTCCTCGACCATTAAGTTAGATAAAGATTAAATTTTATAACAAAGTAAACACAATTAAAGATTCACATGACAGTTGGATACACTAAGTTAGAGAATTTGTTGCTCACATGAAATCTGTGTGTCACCTCCTGTATTTAGTTCTGTATGTTTCCATGTCTGCCTTCCTGTTTAATCAAGAGGCTTAAGACAGTCTTCAGTCATCAGGAACATCTGGGGAACAATACCTTTGATTAGAGTTGTTTATTAAACAAGTCAGGGTAGAAGCTTGCCTGTATATAGCACATAGTCCAAATCTGCCCACTCAGTGGGAACAGAAGGCAGTAGGTGAACTAGCTGACATGCTACACACTGTCCTCTCTGCCAGAAGAGTTCACTAATGTGTTTGGATACAATGTGCTGTTTATTCTGCTAAGCTTGGGCTGCAGTTTTCACCGCATATCACCATCTCTGAGCAGAAGCTGACTCGAGACCTAGACTGCTCACTCGTCCTAGGTATCTTTCCAAGTACACAAAGTGATACTTGTCTCCCTGTGTCACTATTCCCCTGGGGACCTTTATTGGTGGGTAGAGAGTGTTTCAGAGACTTTGTTGCTACATGAAGAACAGGCTGTGACTCAGAATTAGTTTTAGGTGCCAGAGTTTGAGATTCATTCTTAAAAAAGAGTATAAGGCAACTTCAGCCAAGTTAAAGGTTTAGTTTTCTCAAGAGAGATGCTACAGTTGAGTAGATAACGGAACAGTCCTACCCTTAACAGGAGCCCATACAGGGAGCGTATGAGTTTCGTCCAAGGTTATCAGAGGCTCCTAACAGATTGCTAGTCCTCTGTATATTTTACCATAGCAAAGAGCTGTGGTACTTTAGTAACTTTTATTTATTTTGAAATTATTGCAGTATAATAAAAGTTTATAACATTCTCTCTTTTAAAGAAAGCTGAAATACTTATTTAGAGAAGAAGTTTATATTTGCAGAAAATTTGAGCGGTTAGTATAGTTCTTATAGTATCCCCTCTGCTGCACACACCCACCCCTATTATTAAATCTAACATTCATGGTAACTTTATTTGAGTTTCTTTTAGTTTTTAACCTAGTCTCCTTTAGCTCTTCTTGGTTGTGATAACTTCTTAGAGTTTTCCATGTTTTTAATGACCTTAACAGTTTTGAAGAGTACTGGTCAAATTTGTTGTCAAATGTCTTCTGATTGAGATTTGTCTGATGTTTTTCTCATGATTAGCCTGGAGTTACGGGTTTTGGGCAAGAGGTCCCAGAGTAAACTGCTATTCCCAACACATATCAAGATTACAGACCAGTAACGTGACTTAGCACAGTTGACATTGAACTTGATCTTCTGATTGAAGTAGTGTTTCAGCTTGAAGAGTGTGCGGCCCTTCCCCTTCTGTGCTGTATTCTTTGGAAGGAAGTCACTAGGTAGAACCACAATGAAGGAATGAGGAGTTATGCTACTGTCCTTCAGGGTGCAATATCTATATCCTTCTTTTTTTTTTGCATTTTATTAGTGCACAAATGACTGATTTATTTTATTTTAAAGACAAAAGCATGGAGACTTATACACCAGAATAATGCAAAAACGATACTGGAAATTCAAAATTATAGAGAAGATAGCAGGGAATTATCACTGGATGCTGTATTACATAGTGATATCTTTGCATTATTTATCACATAAACAATAAAGAGAAGATAGTAGGGAATTAACACTGGATGTTGCATTACACAATGTTATCTTCACATTTGACGCTCAATTTTACAGATGATGGCTCGTTCAATTAATTAATTTTCTCCACCCTCATCTCCATTATTCTATCACCCAATCGGTCGTCTTCCCCCTGATAATAACTGTACTTTTTTGCCTTGGGCTCTCACTTTGGGGAAAGACATGGCTGCTTCAAATTATGCTGTAGCTATAAAGAAAGACAAACTTGAGGCTTCTGTAGGCAAATGGTCGCAATTAGAAACAATACTCATAAGTGAAATAAATCAGATGTGCATGTGCAAACAGCATACTGTATCATTAGTGTAAGAGCCTGAAGGTGGGAATATAAATTAGGAGGTGTGAAAGGAAACTGCTCAAAAATAAAGAGCAATTGGGATGAAGGGAAGAAGAAAAAGAAGAAAGGGATAGCTATGTAAGTATGTATATATATGCAGGATGGCTAACATGGTTGCACCACTGTCTCATGTTGCTTTAATGTAAGGAACAATCAATGATTAGTTGTTTAATCAATCCTGTTCGTCCATTTGCGTTATCCTGAACATTATTCCACCCAGGAAGTTTGTCTCTTTATTCGCATTGATTATTTTATTCAGTAATTTGTTTATATCAATATGGACTCCCAGATATTTATTTTATACTTTGGATATGTTTGGGTTCTTTATGTTGTTGTTTGAATTGTTCTAGCTTCGGTCAATGGGTCCTTTTCTCTTTTGAAGTGATGTTCAAAGAGGATTCTAGTTTCTGATGTTCATGCTTGGCCTGTGTTCTGGGACTGCCTGTCAGACCACCCGGACTTGTCTGCTGTAGTTAAGCTGCCGTTCAATGGCAGAGAAAACCACTCCTCACACCTCTTAGCCAGCAGGACCTGGTGCCAAATCTGTCCAGGGAAATGAAAGGGTTGTGAGATCCAAATTAGAGAGCACAGATACAGAATAAGAAGCAAGTAATAATGGTCAGTTTGGGTAAAAGGCTTGGTGGCATGTGGGCATGGGTATACACAGATACTTCCTTGAAGTCTGGATCTAACAAGTACTTACTGAGAACCGATTGTGTTTAGCATTGTTCCAGGCACTAGGGTTGCATCATAGCAAGACAAAAGCCTTGCCTTCCTAAGCATATCTTCTAGTTGGAGAGAAGGCCATGACTCCAACGGGATAGTGGCAGAGAGTGAGAAATGCTGTAAAAAAGTAATGAAACAAGATGAACGGCTCAAGTGCAGCAGGGTGGGGCATTATGTTCTTTAGAGAGTAGAGGGAAAGGCTCTCTGATGAAGGGATGTTTGTGCAGGAAGGAGGTGAAGAAATGAGCCTTGTGGGTACCTGGGGGAAGAGGTTTCTGGACAGACAGAATGGTAAGTGCAAAGGCCTTGAAATTGCCTGACTTTTTAGTGGCTAAAAGAACCTCAGGAATTGTAGGTGGATGTACATTTTCTATGCTATCCTGATTTCTCTATTAACATGAATTATTAAAGAGAGTTCAGTAAATGAAAATGCTTATACAGGTTTGGTTGCTAAAGTGCAAACTAACAACAATCTAACTTGCATCTGGATGCAATTTCTACAGAGGAGAGTATTGCTCTATGTCTGTGGGCCATAAGAAAATAAACTATGCACAGCACCGACCAACCTTGTCTTTGATGCAACGTGTTTCTCCCTAGGAGGAGGAGGAGGAGGAGGA
>PVLD010022713.1:0-28784 GCA_004027595.1 Dinomys branickii | reverse complement strand
GGGGGGGGGGTCGGGAGGGCCCGAGGCGGCCGCGCTCCCACTGCGCCTGGCCCGATTCCCGCTTCTTCCCCGCGGGGATCGTCCCCGGCTCCCAGCGTCTGGGACTTTCCCACGTCTCGCCCGGCAGCCTGGTCCGCCCTACCACATCTCCCCCGGCTTCTCAGAGAAATACGCCCAGTTTAAACTTCCCAGCCGAGGTTCCAGCATTCACGCTCACCAAGTCTGTCTCGAGCTGGTGGTGTTTATTAAGGAGGTTCGCTCCCTTGCTGCTCACCTGGTCGCCATCTTCCCCGGATCCTCTACTTTGTAATCTTTCAAGTGTTTTATTTTTTTATCAGAAAGTGACAGCATTTTTATACTCGACTGTAATATAATAGACAATTTGACAGAACTCATTCAACAAATATTTATTATTTTACAAGTCACAGGCAATTTTCAAGGCATTGGGAGGGCGCTATTAGACAAAGACAGTGGAACAGAGGTGAAAGACAAATGAAAACCTCTCCCTCAAAAATAATTTATGTAAAGAACATTCTAGCAAGGGTTGCTTTATGTGGCAAATATGAGTCAAGAGAAGGAATTTAAGCAGAAGATGACCATAGTAATAATAGCTACCATTTATTCTATGCACATTCTGCGCTATTTTATATGTACTTTCTTATCTTCCTTTAGAACAATCCAACGATGCTGGACCTGTACTCTTTCTTACAGCGGTGAAAGCTCACACTAGAGAGTTTAAACCCGATAACATAGCTAGTGAATGGTAGGGTCAGAATTTGAACTGTTGGCTGTTGCTGAGGTTGAGGTGTCAGGCGATATGGCAAAGGCTAATTTAGCATATTTCAGAACAGCAGAGAGAAGATGCCTGCCTTGATTGCTGTTTTATACTAAAATTCCAAGATCATTTCAATGCTAAAGTCCCTCAGCTATAATTAAGGCAAGTGGATTATTTGTTGTTATGGTTGGTTTGTGTCTGGATTTCCCCCCAAAGCCTCACGCAGTCATGGGTGGGTTCTTGAGTTTATGAGTGATCCATGGTCCAATGCTGGGATTATCAGTGTGAGCACCACATGTGCCCCAGGGCAGGTAGTTTGTGTACAGGGTGAGGGAGGGAAAGAGGCTTGCTTTTCCCACTGCCACTCCTCCGTTTTTGCTCTTGCTGCTCATACTGTGTTCTGCTACCATGAACTGTTGCCCTCTGCCATGTGCCACTCTGCCTTGGAGCCAGCCAAGTTGGACTGAAACCTCCACAAACTGTGAGCGAGATAAACCTTTCCTTCCTTCATTTTGAGTGTCAGGTATTTTTTTTCAGCAATGAGAGAAAAATAACACAGTATCATATCATAGGCAGAATCTGACTCTATAAAGTCATCCGAATAGGGTGGTTTTATCCTTCTTTCTATTCATTCTGTTATTCCCTAGTTTTCTAATCTGATTTTTACCACTACAGTATTTGTCCTTTACCCTTCCTCTATCCTATCAAAATCGACTGTAAAGGAAAACTAGGTCTCAGTAGGGAGGATCTGACTGCCGAATGCACTCAGTGTTTCCCTGGGACTCTTCTCATGGGCATTTGTCTTTTAAAAGAGTGCAATCTTTCAACTCAATGAAATGCCTTTTTCAAGTGAAAATCCTTTCTAATTTGGTGTGAGAGCTGTTTGTGGGATATGAAGGGGCTTCATAAAAGTTCTCAAATTATACCACCCACGCATTGCCCACTTATAACCCCAGTATGGCAGAGCACCACTGCTCAAAAACACATTTTCTCCTCTGGAAGATACGGCAAAGCTCAATCAATGTCTTCATTTTAAGACCAGCAAAACCTCATTTTTCTGCTAAGAGGCACATTCCTGTATCACAGCACATTCAGATAGGATGAGACACCCTGCACCTATTGCAGTTGTGTCACAGATGAGTGTTTTGCTTTTTAATAGGGTTGTGGAGTTTTGCAGTAGTACTGTAAGAACATTCATTATTATTTAATCTGCACATCTATGGTCTTTTGCATTGCTCATAAATACAGACAGACAGCCCAGCTACTACATCCTACTAAGTGGCACCCAATGGAGCCTGCATTTGTAAGGCTTAACCTTACTTAAGTAAGGTTTAAAAGAAATCAGATCTCAGTAAAAGATCAAGCTTAGGCAAGTCTATATTTTCTTTTAAGCCCCTTAGTCCTAATTACTTGCTGTGACAGTTTGAACATGTCAAATATTTTATGTTTTAAATTGATGGTAGTTAACTCTACAGTAACTTCAAAAGGTGTAGCTTGTGTTAGACCACTCTGCTTTGGGAAGAGAATTACCACATTGCTATTTTATTTTTAGCTTTCAACTTGGGATACTCAGCTACATTATAAAACTTTTATAGATCAGTTACATGAAATAACCAGTACCATTGTAACAAGTGCACTTTTCCCCCTGGACAGGCTTTTACATGCCTGGTGGACATTCCTTCAGAGTACTGAATGTTAGCCCTAGGAAGAGTAAAAGAAGAGATCTATTGTAAGATTTATTTATTGTATATTATAAACTCTATGTCTTTTAGAAGTATATTGTGTATATAATATATCTAGTATAGAACCTTTGAATGCTACAACTTCTACTTATAACTATTAATAAGGACATAATATTAGTAAATTTTAGCATTATAATTCTAGAAACAATACATACCCCAAATCGGGAAAATTGTGTTTGTGTGCGTGTGTGCGTGCGTGTGTGTGTGTGTATGAGAGTGTGAGTGTGCATGCATGCACGTGTATGTGTGTGTGCACTAGTAGGATTACTGTCCTGAACTGTACTGTATTACTACAGGGATATTATTCACATTGATGTTTGGTAATAATGATCTCTCTTTCGGACTTGTAGCAGGAACAGTCACCATAGTTTTACATGGAGCACCTGAAATCTGCCGGTGTAACTCTTGCCTTACCATCAAAGATACTATTCCTCAGTTCAGAACTTCTGGGAAGACATGAAGACTTTCCTGTCCATAACTTACCAGTGACTGGTTTATGCTGCTCAAAGGCTGCTACTGTACTCCTTTAGTCATTTCTGCTGAACTCTTATCTCTTTCTTTGCTGTCAAAGCACCATTTCATCTTGCTGCTAGTGAAGGAGATGTGCGAAGATTCAGAATTGAAATTTGATTGTTTCCTCCGATATTGGTCCAGTGGATTTGGAATGGTAGGGACAAGGGAAACTTTGTAAACTATCCTAAGGTCAAACATAAGAAACACTAGTTGTACATAAACATATAAAATGGTAAAAAAAAAATAAACATATAAAATGGTCATTTGATACATGTTTGGGACACAGTCTCCATCTCCTTGACACACAGGGGGAGAGTACAACATATACATCAGCTTTCCCATTGCTAGGGCACAATACCCGAGACCCACAATTTAAAGGGGGTTGGTCTAATTTAGGGTCTGACTTGGGGAATTCAGTCCACAGTCAGCTGGCTCCATGGCAGTAGGCATGGCAGAGCAAAGCTGCTTAGTTCCATGGCAGCTGGAGAGCAGGGCAGGGGAACAGCACTGGAGAGGAGCATGTGAGGGACCATATACAGTAGCCGAGGCCACGCTTCCGTAACCCGCCTGGATGCACCGAGAGCATGCTTTACTAGTCTACTAGATATTTCCAATGAAGCTGACACATCAAGATTAATCATAATAAATAGATATCAATATTGATATAACTTTATATCAATTAACTTTATATATGTATAACTTCATATATGTGATTCTCTAGAAGTTATTTTCCTTGTTGTATTATAGTAAGTGAATTTTGACACTACAAAGAACAATGTCAATGTATTGTGGCTCTAAATGGCCTAAAGTACATCAATAAAGCTGTTAGAAAAAAATTAGAATATGTCCAAGTCCTCAAAGTAGATAAGGATTTCTTTAAAGAACAAAGTACTAATCATTAAAATTTTTGAAACAGCTGTGTATGCTGGCACATGCCTGTAATCCCAGTACTCAGGAGGCTAAGGCAGGAGGATCGTTGCAGGCTCAAGGCCAGCCTGGGCTACAAAGTGAGTTCAAGACTAGCTTGAACTGCATAGTGAGACTCTTTCTCAAAAAAAGACAAAAATAAAATTTATGAACCAAAACACATTAAAATGAAGAAATTATGTTCATCCAAAGATATTACAGAATGGAGAGCATATTTATAATTTGTTTATAAATTATAATTACCTAATGTCCCATAAACTGTCATATCCAAAATATATAAAAGATGCCTATAATTCAATAACCCAACAGAAATATGAGCAAAAGACTTGAATAGGCACTTCGTGAAAGAAGATATCTAAGTGACCAGTAAACACACAAAGTGCCACATTATTAGTCATCAGAGACAAAAAAGCAAAACCTCATTGCAATTCTCCTGCACCCTTATAGAGATGCTCCACAGAAAGACAAATATTGCCAAGAATTACCTAAATTATCATATAATTACAATGCTTGCTAATGGAAATATAAATTGGCACAACCATTTTGTAAAAAGTGGAAGATTTATATGATTTGAAGAGAAAACCAGAGTGGGGCACAACCATTTTGAGAAATTATGATAGTATCTACTACAACTATCCAATGCCCCAGCAATTTCAGTCACATGCTCTGCAATAGTACATCTGTGTGCTCACCACAGGACTTGTGCAGGAATGTTTATAGCAGTAATATTTGTCATAGCTTCAAGCTAGATACAGCTCAGTTCATTGAAAGTAGAATGGGTATATTGTGACATGAAAATGAATGAATTCATACATACACATAAATATGTTGAGCAGAAGATCCCAGACTTAATAAGCATGATCCCATTGATACAACATTCAGGAATAGATAAAACTAAGTCATGGAGTTAAAATCAGGAAGTGGCTATCAGTGGAGGGAGGGTCAGTTACTCCGAGGAGACTCAAAGAAATTTCTAGATGCTGATAACATTTTGTGTGTTGGTTTGTACACCAATTACCTGGGTGTGTTCATTTTCTGAAAATCATATAAAAAATGTATGTAGTTTGTGCACTTCTTTTGTGTACGTTATACCAATAAAATTTTCACACTAAGAAATAATAGGCCTAAACATTCTGAGAACCAAAAGCATTGTATATGTTTCCTATTTCTGAGAGTTCACTGATTTAACAGTTCTCAGCACTCCTCTGATTTTTGTAAAAAGGAAACTTTTTTCCCAGATCAAACATATGTCTCTGTGTTAAAAAGTTTACTATATTATTGGAAGAGAAAACCCTATCATGGTAAAAAAGTGCTGCTAGGCATCTGTTTTGAATGGATTTCAATGGCTCAGAAACTCTTTTATTGATAATATAGGAAAAGTTTTCAATTTCATACCATTGATTCAAACACTACTATGCTTTTTTTTTTTTTTTAAGAAAAAACCTACAACATGCTTATACTAATCAGTTGGATATTTGGGGTGCCAGAGAAGAAACTTCTTTTCTACAAAAAGTGTTCAAGCTATAAAGTGCCCAAGGGTATTCTTAGCTCTCATGTTTTCAGTAGTCAGGAAGCTTCAAGCAATAAGAACCACTCACTAAATCAATCAACATGTAATTGAATTCTTCTAATTTTTTTTTCTGGTGGGAATGGCTGCCTGCTATTTAGAGATTTCCATAGTTCAATCTCATATCAGGCTCTCATCCAAGGCTGTAGAAATAATTGTCTCATTTCCTGTGTGGCTGGTGTAGCATGTTGTTTCTTGGATACAGTCATCGATAGCGATCATAACAGGCTTGGAGATGGGGTGTGGTAGGGACTATGCATTGTTTTTTATGGTAGTCGTGGAAGACAAGGCACACATAAAAATCTGACTTGCATGAAAAGATTAATTTTCAAGTGTATTTCATTTAGGATCCCTATTTTTACATCAACCTGAACAGCAGAATTAAGAAGGCCATTTGTTTCTACTCAAACCAAATTCAATAATTTGACAAATATTTATTCAATGTTTATTATTTTGGAGCAAAAACAATCTTAGAAACTTTTTACATGCCATAAGATGAGCATACAGAAGTATCTATCATCAAGAATGGTAATGGGTTTGGCTACAGATGCTTTTTTGCGTGTGGTTGTCAATATTTCCAACAAAAAAGTATCCTCTCTCCCTGCGTGACCTATCTTCCCAGTTCTTTCCCTAAATTTTCATCAGTCTACTATGTCAAAAGGAGCACATCTAAAATTCAGTTCTTACCTCCAGTTAATTTGTTTCCTGATTTTTATCATTCAAATATACCATTGATCTTTGGGTACAAAGGTCCAAACCTAGCAATCTCTCTTACTGTCATCTCCTTTTTTCTAGTGAAAAATTACGTCCTTCCCATGTGTGAACTTGGCAAATGTCTGTTCTTTTTCTGGAGGGGGCTGTGTTGTAACTTTCTGTTAGTGAATTTAAAGAGGAATTTTGATTTTTAAAACATTCTGGGTACAAGTCCCTAATCAAATATATAATTAGTAAATGTATTTTCTCAGCTTGTTGCTTACCTTTTCATACTCTTGACAGCACCTTTCCAAGAGCAGTTTTTAAATTTATAATGTCAATTTTCTTTTTATCCCTTCTATAGTTTATACTTTTGATGTATCTTAAGAAAACTTTGCTTAATCCAAGGTCACAGAGATTTTCTTTTCTTTCTAGAAGTACTATACATTTAGTCCCTAAATTAATTTTAATTTTATTATTGTCAATACTGCAAGAGTTGATGTTTTTCCTACTTGTGGATGTCATAATTTATTGAAAGATATTCCTTTCTTCATTCAGAACGTCATTACATTTTCTCCTGTGTGAAGAGTCAGTCGTTCATATACATGTGGTCCCATTTTATCACTGTGTATACATTACCATCATCATGGATTTATATTTTTATGCCAATACTATACTGTCTTTAATAGAAGTTTATGAGTCCTTTAACTTTATTTTTCTTTAAAGTTTGGCTTTTCTAGGTCCTTTAATTTCTATATGAATTTTAGAGTCCACACGCCAATTTCTAAAAAAAGTACTTGCGAGGCTTTGTATTGGGACCATGTAGACTCTATAGATCAATTTTTGGTACAAAAAAGTTGCTTTCTTCTTATTTTATTCCTCTAACATAATGTGTCTGTTTTCTCCAGTTTCTTTTTATGATTTTTGCTTTATCCCTGTTTTTAAGTAATTTGATTGTTATTGTTCTTTGGTGTCATTTATTTTCATATTTATTCTGTTTCAGATTCATTGAACTTCTTGGATCTATAGACTTAATTTTGATCCAATTTACAAAGTTTTGGGACATTATTTCTTCAAACATTTTCTCTGCTCTGCTACCTAGAATCTCCCCATTCCTTTGTCTTTGGGGACATCGTTTTCATGTATGTCACGCTTGAAATTTTCCCTGTAGTTTACTGATGATTTGGTCATTTTTTATTCAGTATTTTTTGTGTGTTTCACGTATAATAATTTCTAGTACCATAGCTCCACATTACTAGTCTTTTCCTTTGTCTTTCAAATCTGCTTTTCATTTCATCCAGTGTATTTTTCATTTTTGACATTGTAGTTTCCATCTCTTACATTTAAGTTGGTACCTTTTCCATGCCTCTCCTTATAAGCGCAATCTATTATCTCTCTTCTTGAACCCAGAGAACATTGCCTGAATGACTGAGTTAATGGTCTCTACTTACTCTGTTATTGGTGACATTTATGAATCTGTTTCTACTGAGTAATTTTTTCTCCTCATTACTGTTCATATTTTCCTACTATTTGCATGAGTGCTAATATGTATATAATTAGATGCCAGACATCAGGAATTTTATTTTGTTGAATCCTGACCGTATTTTCTATACTTATAAATATGTTTAGGCTTGTTACCAGAAAGTACTAAGTTACTTAGAAACAATTCAGTTCTAAGGCTTGCTTAAAAGCTTTTCTAGCCAGGTTCTACTAGAGTGGCCTCCATTCCTGAAGGGAGCCTCTTGTGAATTCTTTGACTGCTCTCCTATGAATTATGGATATTTTCTATCCTGGCCTTTAAGAACAGAAATGACTTCTATCCACAGTGAGCTATACGGATTGTTTATTTAGTCTTTTTGGTGATCTTTTCTCCAGCCTGTTGTAGTTTCTGCATACAAACTGGTTGATTAGCACTCAGCTGAAGATTCCGAGGGAACCCTCTGTAGATCCTATAACACATTTTCTCTGTAGCTTTCTGCTTTCTTTTGAAAAAAATTTTTTATGGCACAGGAGATTAAAGTCAGGATCTTTGCACAGAGCTACATCCCTGGCTTCATTTTTCATTTTGGACAGGTTCTCTATAAGTTGCTCAGATTAGTCTCAAACTCATGGTCTTCCTGCCTTAGCCCAACAAAATGCTGGGGTTATAGGAATGTGCTACCTACCACGTCATGTTTTCCTTTCCTGTATATTTCCCCAAACCTCTCATTACTTCGAAGTCCTAAATTAATCTCCTCAACTCAGGCAGTGTGTAGGGAGCGCTCAGGCCCCCTCCGGTGAGTGTCTGGGATGTGCTCTCCAGGACAGCCAGGGTGATTCTCTTGCTGACTTTGTCTCTTGTCCTGTCGTCACTGTGCCACTTGCCTGACAGCAGATATCTGAAAACCATTATTTTGTGTATGTTTTAAGCTTTCTCAGTGTAGGCAGGAGGGTATATATAATCTCTGTGACTTCGTCACGGTCAGGAGAAGTTGCTATTCCTTTTTATACTTCTGCAAATCATTGTGCACCTTATATAACAGGCTACATAATATCGTCTGGCAGCTGGGTACTGACTATTGCAACTTCCTCTGATGTAGCCCACCGTCCTCAGGTGCTGCTAATTGGAATTCATAGCCTTGACTCAGGAGAATTCTTGTACTGTGTGTCTTACACCTTTATCACAGCTAGTGAAGGTTTCTCTTCAGAGGATGCCATTCAGATGCCTGGTCTGACAGGGAAGTGCCTCTACAATCTGATCAACATTATGTGTACATCAGAGTCTTTTTGCCTTTACGTTTATTTTCCTCAAGAGAAATTCACTCTTCTATGCTTATTGACATTCTCCCCATTTCCGTAAGTTTGCCCCAATCCCTTCATATATCCCTTTTTTAAAGACTGTAGTCCTTGAATATTCTATATTTTTTATTTCCCACATTATTGTTTTACCTACATCTTATTTTTATTCTTAAAAATTGAATTTTCATAAGAAAGTCTTGTTTTTCTCACCAGATTATATATGTATACATGTGCACATGCACACACACACACACACACCCCAAGAACTTGCCATACACATCATTACCTCCACACTTAAGCTTGCCATGTGTCATGTGTCATTGCAGATACTTAAGAAATAGTTCACAGTCATCCTACATCCTGTTCATTTTCTCTGTTTTGGCTGAGTATCTAGAAATAGCAAACAGCTGTCAGTATCCTAAGAGAATTATTTCCTCTATCTTTTGTTCTGAGATTCTCAGCCATCCTCTTGATGCAGCCAGCTTAGTGATTGTGAATCTCCTTGTGTTTGTGGCATACATTTAGAGGCAACAATTGCTCGCTACTGTAGTGTTACAGCTCGTTTTACCTGTAAAAGAATTCACAGGTGTCATTCTTGTGGTCCCCGCCTAGTTCTGTGCCTTGGTTTGTAGTACATACCATCATCTCCTTACGTCCCATGTCACCGTGAGTAGTGAGAGGTGCTGGTTGTTACCTTGACCATTCTTTCTACACGAAGTATTCTTTCAGCTATTGACATGGTTCACACTCCGCTGTAGTTTGGATCTTGAAAGGCATGTGTGTCCCCAAGATGGGATTATGGGACAATGGTGGAACCTTTAAGAGATGGGGAAAGTGGGAGACCTTTGGGTCACTGGGGGCATGCAGGAGATTCGTGGAACTCTTGAAAAGGGTTATTGTGTCTTCATTCTCTGCCTTATGATGAGGTGAGCAGTTTTGCTATGCTATGATTGCTACCTCATTACAGGCACAAAGAAATGGGGTCAACTAATTATGGACCAGAACCCCCATAATCATAAGCTAAAGTAACCAGTTCTCTTTATAAGTGGTTTTCTCAGGTTTTTGGTCAGGAATGGAAAGCTGACCAAACAAACTCTCATGTCATTCATAGGAAAAGTCAGTTACCACTTGATTTGAGAGGAGTCCTCAGGCACACCAGCTAAGTTACTGTATTAGTTACTTTCTTGTTGCTGGAACAAAATTCTTGACATCCATAACTTATACAAGGAGAAGTTTACTTTGGCACACATTTTAGATGGTTTGGTCTGTGTTTTGCTGGTTTCGAGGCAAAAATAGCATGGCAGAGAAGCATGTACAGGGAAAGTGTTCAACCCATGTCAACCAGGAAGCAGAGTGAACAGTAGAGACCGGGACAAGAATTCACCCTTCCAGGGCTCTGCTTCCGAACATGAGACTTACGGGATACATTTCAGATAAAAGCCATACAGTGCACACTCCATCCTGCCTTTCAGGAGACATCACCTTACTCTGTCAGCTTCCGTTACAGCGCTTAGCGGCACCTGGGAATGTGTGACTTTCCCACCAGAACTAGGTAGGGTGTCTGTGCCTCGAATACTACCTAGCACACATTAGGTAAGCTAAAAATTCTATTTCATGAATCCATAGAACTTTTTCCCAAAGGGCATCCCCCTCTAGACTTAGGAGGCAAAAATATCTCATATTCTTGTGAACACGCCATCTCTTTGGTGCCAGGATAACATTATGTAACCCCCTGCTAATCTCTGACCTCTTTTCTCAAGCAATATGCTAGCCCACAGGAGTGGCTCAGTGTAACTATCCACGTGAGTGAGAGCCCCGTATCAGGTAAGCAGGCGAGGCACTGGCATCCTCACTGTTTCGCTACCATTCTTCTCGTGGCTGGGTTACTATTCTCGTCTGACATTAGGTCACTCACTCTCTTCTTATAAAACCGAGCTCAGCATCAACATTAAAAACCCCTTTCTATATACACGTACATATATTTTGTAGCCCTACTAGAAGTACGAATTCCTCATATATAACTAGAGGCAAGTCTAGTGGTGACAGCAGGGATTCTGGGTTTAGGGACTCTTCTGTAGCTGACCAGAAACCTATTCTAGAGTGCAAATTACAACTGTCAGTGGTTTGTTTTTGGTATGGGGGCTCCTCAAATAAAAGTGCAATGAAGAAAAACAATATTATTCAATTTTGTGTTTACATATTTAATTGTTGTGCTCTAAGGTGGGATTTTGCAATTCCAAACTGTATGGGAGGGTAGCTTTGGAGCTGAGGTTGTTCTTAGGGCCATGCCAACTAAAGAATAAATTTATGAATACAAGTTACATACAAGAGGAGAGAGGTTGAAAGTGGCTTGTCAGAAAGAAAAGAAATCGTAAATTTTAAGAGATTAGGGGATGGGAAAATACATATAAATGATTTTTACATGGTCACTATGGGAGAGTTCAGAAATTAAATTATAAAGGAAAAATTCAATTAAACTAAGTCCTGTTATGTAATGAGTACCCAAATACAGTTTTCACTCTAGGGCTTCAGAGGTTAAGAGAATCTCCTAGTTTACTGTAAGTTGCCTGCACATGTCAGAGCTTGAGTTCCACTTTTTCCTGCTCCTAATAAGCAACATCTTAACCCCAGTGATAAAGTAGCTCTTCCAGGAAACAAAGTAGAAAATTGGTTGATATAAATAACATTAATGATAGGAATCTCTTTCAGATGTTTTCCCTCACAGAAGAGAATCAGTTGTTTGTCCTAGACTTCCCAGCTTTAGCACTGAAATGCCCACAGAGAAGCCCCTCAGTCCTAAGCCAGTTGGGAACGTTTGTCTCCTTTTAGATATTCACTGACAGGACGATAAATTCTGAATTACACATTAGATATAACCCAGGACTGTTTTCTAGGTTTTATGCAGCCATTGCTTGATATACCAAGAGCAGAACAGTGGGCTTAGGTGAGCTGGTGAGGGTGCGGTAGAACTTTGGAAAACCGTGGAGATACGGACTAGAGAAGCCACAGAGTGCTGTGAGTAGCATTTGAGGGGCAGTTCTGGTGAGAGCCCAGGAGTCCAGAGTGCCGACAAGAAAACAGACAGTGAAGCCTGTGCTCATGTGGTTTTAGACGGAAATGAGGAGTCTATTACGTATCGGACTAGAGCCTGCTGATGGTGCATTCTAGCAAAGAACTTGTCTACATTTATCTTCGCCCTGAGACGGCAACACCAGAGTATGCCCTAATCTTTTTTTTTTTTTTCCGGGACCGGGGATCGAACTCAGGGCCTTAGTGCTTAGCGGCAAGCACTTACCCCACTGAGCTGTACCTCCAGCCCTGCCCTAATCTTGAAATCATTTCCTGACCCATCTTCCACCACATTATACATTCCTATTCTGGTTTTGGTTTGATTTTTATTTGTTTGGAAGCATAAATGAACAGGGGAGTAAATGATTTTAACTTTCATTTATTTGTTTTCCCATTCATTCAACCGATCCCAAAAAGAAGCTCTTCTGTTCCAGACGTTGTGGAGGACATTGGGACCAACATCTTACTTATTCCAAAACAGAGATAAATAAGATCCAGTGATGGAAGAGGCACCCATAACCGGCAGCCTTCTCAGATTTGAATGTGCCAACTCATCCATTGTTAATCCTATCATTATTTTTAAACATCTTGCTTTTAATGCTACTTCTTTGTGAACTGTTTCATAATACTATTTATTAAAATTCACCAAAGACTCAATCCCCATAGCCTTTCATTTTAGAAGTTACTTTCCTATCTATATCACTAGTTATGGGAAAAAATATATAATATCATGCAAACCCACTCAAAACTTTGAATGTGAGCTTCTTAAATAAAGACATTGAGTATCATTCATCATTGTGTTTCACAGGTGCCCAATTAATGTTGAACAAATTCTATAACATTTGATGTGAGTACGTAATTATGTAAGTGTTCATTCAAAGGACTGTGATTTAACCCAGAAATACTATGTCAAGAAATACTAGCATTTAAGGTCAGAAGTTCTAAAACAAGTATCATAAAACATAAAACCCTGTGCATTAACTTGAAAACTACATTAATCTCTCAGAATTCATTTAAACAATTATATTAACCTGAGACAGGATCTGACAAAGTACACAGTAGAGGAAATGTTAGGAGATAACATTAGAAAAGGAGGCATTGGAAAAAAATTTATAGAGTTAAAAGTATAAATCAGAAAAAGTGGGTAAGTTTCTTTTACTCAAATTTCAACTTTAGTACATATTTAACTTTTGGATAGATTACAGGGAGTATATAATAGTACATATTCAAGTATGAGATATATTTCAAGAGACAATAAGATGCCAGTCCCAAGCTTGAGATGGCGAATACAGTTCCTTCTTGGTATTCATGGAAGAGTGATTCCAAGACCCCTAATGACTCAAAATCCATACATGCTTATGTCTCTCATATAAGATGGTGTAGTATTTGTATATAGTCTATGTAATTCTCTCATATACTTTAAATCATCTCTAATTATTCAGATCTGATAGAATGTAAATGTTATCAAAATATTTGCTATGGTATACTATTTAGGGGAAAATGACAAGAAAAGTCTGTACATGTTCAATAGAGAAGCAATTTTTTTTGAAATAGCTTTTGTTCAAGTTTGGTTGAATCCACAGGCACAGCTATGGATATGAAAGGCTAACTATATAACTGTCTTACATAGTTATCATAGTACAAGTTTAGTTATAGTAAGATAAGTGTACAAATTAATTTCTTAAAAAATAAATACAATAATCTGGGACAAGTGCTTATTAAGTGACTATCAGTTTGTGTCCAACTAAATGGTATTTCCTGGAAAATAAAACCCTATGCATTAACTGGAAAACTATAGTCTGGTAGTTGCAAGTATTTGTTCTTTTTCTTTTTCTTCTTCACCTAGTAATATCAAAGAAAAATCTATAAAAGAAAGGGAAGGGGATAATTCATGCAATAACCAAGTATTTGTCTGTTTCTAGAAATAACACATTCATTTCATATTCCTGTGCAAATACCCATGCTATAGATTTATTAGGTGTAATGCTAATGCCTGTGACTGAGATTAGTGGTCATCACGTCTTTGCCGTCCTTCCTTGGCATACTAGAGACTCTGTGTCTTTGCCGCCTTAATCCAGGTGGCCCAGTGGCCAGTGTGGTCAGTGGCGTGTGGGTGGGTGTGATGCATAAGTCTTTCCAGCTTTGTCCCTGGAGCTGCCTTTGAAGTTATCTTCACCTTCTTTTCTCATTAGCTGATTGGTACCAAGTGTAGGTACAAGAATCTGAGGCCTGAGAAGATGGTGGGAAGGTGAAATGAGCCCGGTGCTGAGAAGTTGCGGGGACAGAGCTCCCTTAGCCTCCGACCAGCTGTCGTAAGCAACAGCCCTTCAGGGCTCCTTACCTATTTCTGTGACTATGATGTTTTAAATTCAAACTATAAATTGCTAAGTGCCTTACCAAGTTACTTCACAGACATATTTTTTAATGCAGTGAGTAATTTATCTACACAGCACTTCGAAATGGCTGAAAGGATTTCAGGGAATTGGCTTCTGGCACGAATAATGAAGGGTTAGTATACAGGCCTATTTCAGAGAAGGCTATCGCCTGCAAGACCTATCTGTTTGAGACCAAAACGCGAATAAATTAAAAATAAACTCCAAGTAATGTCTGGTAAAAATCAAGATATTTTGGGGGTCAATAAAGAATAATTCACTATAAACTATGCTGGAGTTGTTTAATTAGCACATTGTACTTGTGTTCTACGGTTGCCCGTGCAGAAAGGCAAACGATGGAAAGAACAGGAGAGCGGTGAAACTTGAGTGCCGTGAAGACAAACGTCACTCGTTAAAGTGCGAACTGTGTGCTGGCAGCTGTTAAAATATGATTTCTTTTCATATATCTAGCACAATACATTTCACCACTGAACTATTTTTATTGAAAGTTCTCTTTGAAACGTTTTAATGTTAACAGTAAACATTTTTCTCCAATTAAGATTTTTAACAGCAAGCCTGACATTTCTTGTTATAATTTATAACATGTACGTCACATCTTCTTCAACTATATTATTTCAAAAGTGAATGTGCTGGGCATTTTCATTAAAGCTATATCACACAAATTTTTTTGACTTTTAATTTAGTGGCAATAAGTGACATGGTCTTGTTAATGGAAAGTTAGTGTTATTTCTTCATTATTAAACCATAGGTCTCTGTCAAAGTATTGACCTCTGCTGCGAATTGAGGCCCAGATAGTCAGTGCAAATTAATAACCCAAAGTAGTTCTCATGTAATCATTGTAAGCTGACAATATGCAGAGTTGTAAAGGATTAAGGATTATTGAGGATTGAACTAATTAGTAAAGAGCCATCTTATAGCACAATGGACAGTAGTGGGCAACGTCATGCAAACAGGAAGAAGAACCTCAATAAAAATTCCAACAATGGCTCAAATACCACCATCTCTTGTTAACTCCCATTGCTAATTACTAAGGCTTCTACAGTATGAAATTTTTGGCAAATGTGGAAGGACTGACCCTAAATCGAAAGAGAGAGGTGAAATGAAATTCTTCTTGCTTTCCATTTAGTATTAGTAATCTGTATGGCCTGGGATCACTGTTATTTCATTCTGCAGTATCCGAGAGAACAAATGATAGGATACTGGAGGTTATTATTAGAGTTCTTTCCATGTAAGTATCTTTGGGAAAGCAAATAAATTTAATTAGGGCTATTTTCAATCACATATTCCATAAACTAGTATTGAAAACAGGATACTTACAACACATTAAGGTTGATCGCTCTGCAATCAGGATCTCTGATTTCCTTCTGGAATATAGTAGAAAATGAAGGAAGAGGCCTAGCATATTACAAACATCAACAGTTACTTATTGAGGGTCTCAGTAGTACAGCATTTGCCCATCATATGCAAAGCCTTGGATTTGATTCCCAGTAGCACCAAAAAAAATCATGTATTGAATGGATGTTATTGAAAAACAAAGTTTGTGTCCTCTCAAATTTTATACAGGAATCTTAACCTGCATGTTGATGGTATTAGAAGGTGAGAAGTGATGAAAAACTCAAAAGCCCCATGAATGGGTTTATGTCTTTATAAAGCTGTGGGGAGCTTCCTCTGCTCTTGCTCCATGTAAGGACGGAGAAGGTGTATATCCATGATCCAGGAAGAAGATACTCACTGGCCATCAGCTCTGCTGGCCCTTTGATCTAGCACTCCTCTGTACACAGCATTGTGAGGGATGAATTTCTGTAATCTAGAAGCCAACCAGTCTGTGGTAGTTTATTTTGTCAGTCTAAATGGACTAAAAAAAAGAAGCAAGAAGCATCAAGTACTCTAGACTTACTGGTAATCAATTTGTGCATCAGAGCGGGAAATAAATCTGACTAAACTTCAGGGGCTTCTACTCTGCTAACTGTCTAAGGGTCTAGTAGTGTGGAGCATGTTGAGATGGAGCCTTCTAAGGGGAAGCACCTGTTGCTGCATCTAGCAGCTCCCTCTACAGCCAAGAAAGAGGTGCAACGCTTCATGGGTCTGCATTTTCCTCCCTAGGGTGTGTTTATTTTGGTCTATTTCCTGAGTGACCCAAAAAGCTGCTAGTTTTGTGTGGTACCCAAAATGAGAGAAGGCCTTGCAACTGGTTCAGGATGCTGTGCAAGCTGTTCTGCCCTTGAGGCATAGGATTCATTAGTGTTTGAAGTGGAAGTGGCAGCCAGACAGTCTATTTGCAGCCTTTGGCACGTCTTTATGGGTCATGACATAGATCTTCAGTATTTTGGAATAAGGTCCTGCCATCATCTGCAGATAACTACTTTTCCTTTGAAAACCAGCCCTTGGCCTGGTACTAAGACCCAGTGCACTGAACACTTTATTGTGGGCAATTAGGTTGTGCGCAACCTGAACTGCTCATCATAAACATGGTGTTATACGATCTGCCAAGCCACAGAGCTGGGTCTGCACATAGCACTGTATCACCAGAAGGACACAGCATGTATAAATTAGACCTGAGCAGGCATTGAAGGTACAGTATAGCATCTGAGGAAGTTTCCCAGAAGTCCATAATTTGTATTCCTTCTACACTGCCTTCTCTCTCTCAACTGCACGTGGCTTCTTGGGGGGAATTTCCTATGCTCAGTTGACAAGAAGAAGATTCAGACCTCACTTACAGAAGACTCTAGACCACAAGAGCACCAGCTGAAAGTGGACAGCTGGCAGCAATACAGGTTTCTCTGAGATGCTGCTGGGGGACAGCAATGAAAGGAAGTCCTCTCAGTGAGAAGAATGTTGAGCAGAACACTGTGTACTTTATTTGGAGAAAAGTGGCCAGAGGTGCAGTTATACACCAAATCATATACTCTAAACACTGGTGTAGCAGGATGACCAGGAACTTGGAAAGAACCTGACTAGAAAATCGGGGATAAAAACATCTGGGGAAAAGGCAGATAAATAGGTCTCTCTGAGTGGCAGGAAATATAAAACTTTTTGTGCTCTATGTGAATGCTGCCTGAAGAGTCTACTAAGCAGAAGAGGATTTTAATAATCAAATGGGTAGGATGACACATTTTATGGATCCAGTCAGTCTCTTTCCCCAGGACTCCTGTTATTGCCCCACAGGCTCACAAACAAAGTGGTCATGGTGACAGGAATGAAGGTTATGCCTGGGACCCATAACATGAACATTCATTCATGAAGGCCAACCTGGCTACAGCCACTGCTGAATGCCCAATGTATAACTGAGGTCAACACTGCATTCCTGATGCGGCGCCATTCCCCAGAGTAATAAGCAAGCTGTCTGGCAGCAAGTTGATTACATTGAACCACTTCCGTCCTTGAAGGTGCAAGGGCTTGTCCATAATGGAATAGACACCTATTCTGAATATATATTTGCCTTCCCTGTGTGTAATGTTCCTCTCAAGACTACCATCTGTACACTTATGTAATGACTACTTACTGTCATAATATTCCACACAAGATGGTGCTGTTTATGACCACAGAACTCACTTCACAGCCAAAGTTTGGAAATGGGCTAATGTTCATGGAGTTTAATGGTTTTACCATATTCCTTCTATTCTGAAGTAGTAGGCATGAGAGAAAGGGAGGGTGACCTTTTGAAAACTTTACAGTGCCAGATGGATAGCAATATCTTTCAGGGTTGGGAGCAAGGTTCTTTAGAAGATTGTGCTTATCCTTTGAATCAGCATCCAATAGTTGGTGATATCTTTCCAATATCGAATTCACAGGTCTCTGGAACCAAAGGATGGGAAAGAGAGTGACATCCACTATCCAGTAACAACCCATTAGAAAATTTCTTGTGGTTATTATCCTAGGGCTTTGTGCTCTTCTGACCTAGAGGTATTAGTTCTAAAGGGAAGAATGCTCCCACCAGGAGGCAATGATTCCTTGACCTGGGGTGTAAAGCTGATACCCAGCCACTTTAAGTTCCTCATGCCTAGGAATCAACAGGAAAAGAAAGGGGCTACAGTGTGCCTGGGTTGATCCTAATTACCAAAGGTAAATTGGGTTACTATTCTACAATAGAGATGGAGTATGTTTGGGATATAGGCAATGCACTATGTATCTGTTAGTAGGTACCAGTCCTACCATCCAGGTAGGACTAGTAAGGGACCAGATCTTTCACAGATGTAAAAGAACTATGATCAGTGGAAGTATTTGCAGAAGGCAAAAGGAATAAGCAATGTATAGAGGAAAGTATTTATGGACACCAACTATGACCATCTGACCAGTTACAGAAGTTAAGAGTAATTGTCATAAATATTACCTCCTTAGTTTGTTAGGAATGTGTATATATGTCTATGTAAAATATTTTTGTTTTTCTTTCATCCTTTATAGCTTTATTGTATAAGCTGTACTAAATTTTCAATATTTTAACTATTCTTGTTATTATATACTTTATGATATTTAAATTATACAATACTAAGAGAAGTTTAAACATCATCCATGGACTTTACCTTCTTTTCTGGAAAAGAGATTAACGTGATTTTGGCTGTATGCAAGATAGCTGTACAAACTAGGTAGAATCATGATTTCGTCATTACTTTCACTGGGAAATAAAGTATAGTTTAAGGAGATGTATATGGGTACCAAGTTTATTAGGGGCAGTGTTGTGATGATTAATTGTATGTGTCAACTTTACTTGGCTAAGGGATGCCCAAATAGTTGGTAAAAAGTGAGGAGTTTCCAGAACAGAGTAACAGTTGAGTTGGTAGACTAAGACTATCACTCTTGCTAATGTGTGTGGGTGGGAATCCTCTAATCCATTGAGGGTCTTAATAGAACAAAAAGTAAGGAGAAAAACTTGATTGGCTGCTTGAGTTAGGGCATCTAACATGTTCTTTGGCCATTATCACTGCTGATTCTCATGCCTTTGAACTTGGACTGGGGTATGTACCATCGGCTCTTTCAGTTCTCAGATATTCAAGTTTGGAGTGGAACTGCGCTGTCATCTTTCTCTGGCCTCTAGGTTTTAGATGGTAAATGGTGAGACTTCTCAGCCTTTGTAATCATGTGAGCCAATCTCTCATAGTAACATTTTCTTTATATGTACACATACCCTATTAGGTCTATTTCTCTGAGATCCTTGACTAGTTGATACAGTGACATATAGAGGTGAATTACTATTTAGAAAACTTTATAAACATTACTTAAATGAATGTTCTAAAATACTTGTTAGAAATTCTTGTGAAAACTTTATGAACATTCTGTAAAAGAATGTACCAAAAATCTTGTTCCAAAAGACTTGTCAGATCTACAGGACACAGGTTGAGTTATTCTTGGAAACAGAGATCCCTAAACCTTTCCACATAATAGCAGACAAAGATACTATTTATAAATGACACTTCATAAATGGAGTAACTTTGAATCCTAGTTGAGATGAAGATGATAGGCACTCAGAGGGTTCATGAGGTGGATTTCCTTTCAGATAGTTTGGAAGTTCTTGCTCCAGAAGAGAAGATCACTGAGTAATACTTAGGGCCTGATGAGGGATTCAGAAACTACAAAGTCATAGTAGCAGAAATAGCTGTCATTCAGTGACTACTACTGTGTGTCAGCTCTTATACCCAAAACCTTATTTCACCATTAAAATAATCGTATGGACTTTATTTCTAATAAGAACAATATGAGGATGATTCTTTTCATAAAAAACAACTACATATTGGACAATATTATTAAATATTATTATTTCAGAGCCCTGGAAAATAAAAGGTAGGCAACAGCTTGAGAAATGTTTATTAATAAAAATGACAACTGCATCAGTTATGAATGAGCATTTTTTCTTTTTTAAATCTGAGCACATTCCCTCTCCCCCAGTTTGAGTAGAGAAAACCAGCAGGTTTATTGGCGGGGGATGTACTTTGTCAAGAGGAGGTGGCAACGTAGTTAGGAACTTGAGAGAGATTCTAGGTGTGAGAGATCTGGATAATAAACTTTCTCTACATACTTGGCTGACTGCTTAATTATGCATACTTATTGGTTACTTCAGGGAATATTCCAAAAACTAAAAGTAGGAGTCTTGTGAATCTGCTGTACCTCTGAATGTATATTATAGTCCACACAGCAGCAAAGCCTTATTAACTTGAAATATCTGAGGACGACATCTGCTCAAACCATTGACTGATTTCTAAAGAATGAACCTACAATACAGACAAGATCCAGGCAAAAAATAATGAGGAGAAACTTCAGAAGATGGAGATTTCAGCTTGATTTCTGGCAACTTAACAAAACAAAGACTCCAACAGCTCTCAAGGAACAAAGCAAAGTTGGGGCCTCTCAAAATATTACCTATATTTAATGTTTACAAAAAATTATGAAAGGTGAAATGAAACAGGGAAGTGTGCCCCATACTGACAAAACAAGGGCTGACTAGAAATTGACTTTGAGTGAGGTCAATTGATAGATTTGATCGTTAAATATTCAACATTTAAAGAAAATCATATTCAAAGAACAAAAATAATTATTAGGAATAATTGTTAAATGAGACTATTAAAGGTGAAGGGAGCTACAAAAAGTAAAGATATTTTAGGCATGAATAGTACCTTAAATGAAATGAAAAATACCCTAGATAAAATCCCGTGTCAAACAGATTTGAGATGATGAAATTTAAAAAATCAATGTGAAGATAGAATGAATTTAATCAATTTTAAAAAAGCAGAGAGCAAAAAGACTAAGGAAAGATGAACATGGCCTCAAAGATCAGAGATCTTTTTTTCAATACCCAGCATTGAAACAGAGATGTAAAATCCCAGCAGTAGAGAGAAAAGGTCAGGAGAAAAATTTGAGGAAATAATGAACCAAATTTACTGACATTTGGTGAGGAATATTAACTTACTAAATGAAGAAATCCATGGCCAGAAAAGACAAAGGAAATATGCTAACATTATGAAATTCAAATATCTTGAAGTCAAAGATAATGAGAAAATCTTGAAAGCAGTAAGATAAAAAGGGCTCATCACTTACAGGGAAGCAGTCGTATGAATAATAGTGAGCCTCTTGTTAGGAACAGTGGAGGTTACAAGAGATTATAATGGCATATTCAAGGTGCTGAAAGAAAAGAAAACTGTCAATAATACTCTTTCAAGTGAAATGATTCTTTGAAAGTGAGGGTGAAATAAAGCCATCTATAGATAAATAAAAACAGAAAAAAATTAACTTCTAATGGACCTGCACTACAAGAAATGCTAAAAGATGTTCTCTGACTAAAAGGAAGTGAATCTGGCCAGCTATTCAGATCCAGAAGAAGAAATGAGGAATATCAGAAATGTGAAAGTAAGTATAAACTTTATAGGTATGAATATATAAGCATATGCACATAAACATACATATCTGCATACACATGCAGACTTCTCGTGCATACATATACACGACTTTATTATTTTTTAAAAAGATGTGACCGCTGAAAGTAAAACTGATGAAACTGTATTACTGGACTCAAAGCTGTCCGTATATGAAACATATAATAAAATAGCAAAACAAAAGTTGGGATAATTTACCTTAATTGTCAACTTGATAGGCTTGGAAACTGCTTAGGGGATAAAGTACACAAATGGATGGTACCGAGTGGGTGATGGAATTGGGTCCTTGGGTACTGTATATGGTCCATGGTCCATGACACGTTCCTCTCTGCCGCTGCTCCCCTGCACTGCTTCCCAGCCTCCATGCACTCAGAAGCACTGCTTCTCTATGCCCTTCTACCATGATGTGCCTGCTTTTCAGCCAGCTTGCCCTGGACTGAATCCTTGGAAACCAGAGACTTAATAAGCCTCTCCTTTGAGTTATGGGTGTCAAGTATTTTGTTCAGCAGCAAGGAAGCTGACTAATACAGGAGTGCACATATGGAACTATATGACAATACAAAGTACCCATATTTCCCTGAGTGAAAAGGTTGAGAATTAATGTGAAATATCATAAGTTACAAACATGTTGTAACATCAAAGAAATAGAACTACAAATTCAACTGATAAATCAATACTTTACTAAAGAGAATCAGATAAAGAAAAAGAATAAATAGTGAAATGACAGAACTAAATCTAACAATGTACAAAATTACATTAACACAAATGGACTAAACACTCCAGTCAATAGGCATTGATTTTAGACTAGATTTAAAAAGCAAGATCCAGGTGTCTAAAGAGCCAGGTCTATAAAGACATACTTTAAATTTAGAGATACAAAGATTAAAAATTCAAAGACATAAAGAATGTACCAGGCAAACAGTGAACATATATGAACATAAGAGAACTGGAGCAGGCAAAATAGAGTGCAAGGGAAGTAAATGCTAGAGAAAAAGAAGTATAGTTCACAATTTTTGAAAGGTCAATACAGCCAGAAAATAGAATAATTACAAATATGCATCGTATCTAATAACAGAAGTCCGGAGTACATAAATCAAATACCTCCAGAATTAAAAGTAGATAAACCAATACTTTATTATTAGAGATGTCAATGCTTTACCCAGTAATTGATATAATAATTAAAGAAAAATCAGAAATAAAGATGTTATGGCTTGTATCTGGATGTCCCCACACCCCTACAAAGCCTCGTGAGCTCATAGGTGGGCCTTTTATGGAGGTTGCTGAGTTGAGTGTGTGGTACCAAGATTAAGGGTGTGTGATAACTAACGAGATTAGCACAGTGCTAGGTGTTGGTGGCACCAACCACCAGGCCTGTAGCCTGACTGGAATAGAAGAAGGGGGAAGGCAGGCTGCTGGTGCTCACTCCACTGCCTTCTACCCGGCATGCGCTGGGCTGTTTCTCCGCTGTGATGTCCTTCTGCTCTACTGCCTGGTTTGAGGATAAGCTGATGATGGCCTGAAAGCTCTATAAACTGTAAACTGCAATACACATTTATTCTTTAGCTTTGGATATCAGATATTTTTTCACAGCAACAAGAAAACCAAGTAAGATAAGAGACAATTTGAATCACACTATCAACCAACTTGGCATGTAGAGAATGGTCTATAAAACAAACAGAATTTCATGTTTTGAAATGCGCATGGGATATTTACCAGGATGACCATATGGTGGGCTATAAAACAAGTTACAAGAGAAGATATGCAATTTAAATAAACACTACATAAAAAGACATAATTTGAGCAGACACAAAAAATGTACAAATACACACAAAAGCACATGCAATGAAGCTCATAATTACTGATCATTAGGGAAACAAACATTAACATGACACTGAGAACCCAGTACATATTCACTAGAATAGTAACTATTAAAAAAGACGGACAACACTCGGTGTCGTGAGGGCATGAATATGGTGGAAAAGCAAAATGACAAAGTTACTTTGAGTAGTTTGATAAAATCTTGTAGTACTTAACATATATGTATCATACGGCCCAGCAATTCTACTTTTAGGTACTTATCCAAGAGAAATGTCAGCATATTTCTACACTATCAAGACTAATATTTCTAGCAGCATTATTCATGATGGCAAAAAGTAGAAACAATTCAAATGTCTATGAACGGGCAAGTAGATAAACCAAGTGTAGCATATCTGCAACCACAGACTATTACTCAGTAATAAAAGGGATTGAATTACTGAAATAAGCCTCAAAATATGAGTGAAATGTAAAATATCATGTGTCTTGGTTACTTTTTTTGTTGCTGAGACAAAATACCCAAACACCCAAAATGAAGGAAGGAAAGGTTTATTTAGCTTACAGTTTGTGGAGGTTTCAGTCCATACTTGGCTGCTTCAAGGCAGAGTGACACATGGCAGAGGTCAAAACTGTTCAGGGTAGCAAACAACCAGCAAATGTGTGGATTTGCCGGCAAGCAGCCTCTTTCTCTCCTCTACCTTGTAAATAGCCTGCCCCCACCCAGGGGGCGTGTAGCTCTCACACAGTCTCCATGCCCTCCTCTTCCACAGGCCCAGGATGTATATACAAAGTAAGCACCCTGGCTTCCTGCTGAATCACATAGTTAACCTTCTAAACTTCCCAAATTAACACAATAAACAACATCCCAGAAGGGTAAGGGCATATCCTTTTCACCCCAAGATCTACAACTGCCGAGTTACTCAGCCAAACCTCCAGACTCCCCAAGTTGACACAATGTATCAACTGTAACACCATGCTAAATGAAGGATACTAGTCACAAAAAACATAGTGTCTGTGTTGGTTTGGGGGATATTTGCAAGGGGAACCTATAATACGGGACACATTTTTGTAAGAGTATTTATAATAGTCACCCAAAGAATGATACACAAAAGAGTGCAGGAAATCTGTCCACACACTAAGACCAAGGAATCTAGCCAAGGGCCTGGATTCCATGGAAATGTCCTGCATGAATCCAGCTGGAGACCTAGAACCCATAACAGTGCCTCCCATGAGTCCAACCGGAGGCCTAGAGCCCATGACAGTGTGTCATGCAGGCCTGTTTCATGGCCCAAAAGTCAATGGTGGAATCTAGAAAGTCTGTGCCAGCAGAATAATGGATCTGTGCTAGCAGACTGAGGGATCTACACTGGAGCCAGGAAGTGACATGCAAAGTAAGAACCAGAGCTCCCCTGAAAAGTACCACGGCCGTCCTCAGCAACAGTGAGGTCCCGAGCTCCTCCAGTGGTGAAGACAGCTGAGTTCCCAGCAGGAAAGCCAATGCAGCAAGCTTCTCCAGGAGACTGGCAGCGCACCATCTTCCCCTCTGGATCCAGGAAGCAATGCTCGAAGTGAGGACCAGAGCTCCCCTAAAGTGAACCGAAGCCATTCTCAGTGCCAACGAGGTCCTGAGCTGCTTGAAGGATGAAAACAGCCAAGTTCATCAGGAAAGCCATCACGACAACCTCCACCAACAGAACCAGCAGCTCCTTACAGCTTCTACCAACTCCAACAGCCTTTCTCAGCTTCCAATAGCCTCTCTTCTTCTTCTCCAGTTCTGCCTCTTATGCTGTGGGCAACAATCCCCAGATGGGCCTCCCATACCTAGCACCGTGCTTATTCAGTTCGGCTGGGGAATTGACCACCAGTTGTCAATCCACTACAGTGTAGGTTTCAATTTATAAGATATTTATGAAAAGTTAAGCCCACTGTGACAGAAAGAAAAGCACTCTATGGTGCTTAATGGGAAGATGAAATCTATGGTGCTTTATGGGAAGATGAAATGCTGTGAAACTACATTGTGGCAGCAGCTGTACAACACTTTTGTCTACCTTACATAACTGTATACCTACATTGAATCATTTTATTGCATGTATATTACACTTCAGAAAAGCCCTTAAAAAAATCTGTAGAGCTATCTATGAGGTACCCAACGCTCCCTCTCTGCAAATAAGGAAAGCCTCAGGATGATCATGTATTTTGCTAAATATTACACTACTACTAGTGACTGTGTAACCTAAATGTGTGTTGGTCATCACTGCTCCATATTACTTGTGGGGGTACAGGAAACTCTAGGAACACAATGAGTTCCTAGGTCAGCAAACTCTACTCAGCTGAATCTGCTGGAGCTGCTGCCCTCTACAGAAATGGTCTGTTGCCAGGAAGATTTAGAGACACTATCTAGAGACTTTTCTGTTTTTAGAGGCGATGTGTTCCCCTATGGGAAATAACACTGGAGTGGTTTGAAATTCTGGGTTTGCCTCTCAACAGTCTATTGCGTCCAGATCTGGCTGTGCTAGAACAGTAGGGTTGACTGTGGAGAGACCAAAGCAAGCACCCAGAGATGATCTGTGAGACATATGATTTATCAAGACTTATTAACAGGGAAACAAAAAGTTAACTGTGACCTACTAGTGAAGAAGGGTCCACACATTCTGGGAGGCCCAGCACTTCCTGGGAGGTCTACAAGGCATATATACTCTTCAACAGCTCCTTTTGGCAAATCCTATGTGATGCCATACTCAGAAAAAGCACTGCCTAGGAAAATCCCACAGGAAGTGTGTACTCAGCACCAGCACTACCTAGCAATATCCATGTGGGGTGTGCACTTGATAAAAGCATCATCCGACAGGTTCAGCGGTAGCCAATTAGATGAGTCACCCAGTAGCAGGTTAGTGCTGGTAGGGGTTTTATAGATTTATAGCAGGGACATCATTAGGTTTATTTGTTCCGCTGTGTGATTACCACTTCAAGGAATGGCTGACTTAGCACATAGGCAAGAAGGCAGCTTCTCAGGTAACTCTAGTTTGCCCAGTTTGCAGCATCCTTTGGATAACATTTAGCTGGATGTTTTGTTCCCTGTCTGCTTATAACTTCCCTGTGACTTGACAAGAGTCTTGGGAATGCAAAAGGGGCATTTCAGAGAGGTGATACTAAGTGTCCTAGTTTTTCTCAGGGATAATACACAGTCATATGACCTTAAGATGCCACTGAATGACCTTTATTTTTAGTTTATTAATCTATGAAAATAAACATGTCCCTTACTGAGCCGTTTTATGTATTAAATGAAATAAATGACACAAAGGACCAGAGCTTTAGTAGAAACTTAGTAAAAATGAATTTATTTTTTCTTCTCTTGAGGGAGATGGTGTTTTGTTCCAGAGAAGAATTTAAAGTATTTTTAAAAGTTCTTTCCTGAGGAAAAGAAGAAAAAGTAGAAAATTTTTTATCCTGCACTTTCTTGGACATTAGCATTATCTGGTTATCAAATTCCACTCAGCATGTTGCAGTCACAGAAAAAATTCATTTAATTTCATAATTATTTCCCTTCCTTGCTTGTTTTCTATGAAGTCTCATCTATAAAGCCTCCCAATTTCTACCTTTCCATGAAAACCAAAGGAAATTATATATGTGCATGAATCTTACATGTACATGAAAGAACTTACATTATTGGAATCATTACTGGCACCAAATAAAAGTGTTTACATTTATGCAGTGGAATCCAAAACAATTTATATCATGAATATCAGGTATTCATTCTGTTAGGTCCAGCAAACGATAGCCTGGTAGCTGTCATGACACACAAAATCTTATATTTTTTAAACTGTTAAGGTTTGAAATTAAACGCAAAGAGCCCAGGGCATCGTATTACTTAACATTACCTGACTAGATTGTAACAAATGCCTTGGCACTTTAAAATACCTATTTATACGGAGGTTATCACGCCTTACTATGAGTACAAATAACCTCTTAGAAAAATGCAGAGATCCAGAATCCTCTTTCTAGAAACTGTGATTCCATGGGAAAAGTTAGGGCTCAATAATAAATATTATTTTTTTGTTGTTATAAAAAACAACTCCCAGTGAAAATAACTCCTAGTGATTCTGATACAGAGGATTGTTGATTATGCTTGAGTTATAGTCTACCTTTTCCTAAGGTCCTCTATTCCCAGAAAAATTTCCTGTGGTTACTATAGTTCAGAATTCTTCAGTGTTCTCTTTAGGATATTAATGTGTGTTATAAAATAGGGTTTGAGATCAAGTAAGTTTGTAAACACACTCTAAGAAACGCATATTTAGTCTTTAATGATCTTCTAAATTTCTGCCTGGTGTTCATATCTCCACAAATCATTGAGTCTTTCCACTCTGTGTCTACACTGAATAATTCAGCATTTTCTTACTTTACTATTTCAGTGCCAGCTCTCCTTTCTGCAACCGAGTGTGAGACCCCTCACATAGCCATGTATTTTATTAGCCCTCTGGGCCATATAGGCCTACTTGATAACTGTCAACTACCTAGGAAAGTTAAAGACACAGGTTACTTTAAATAACAACAAAATTAGTTGGGAAAGACAAGAGTGGTGCCTCAAAGTACTATTACTACATTCTACTCCAGTATTTCTTGTTTATAAGATCTGGCTTTAAATAAGTTTCCAGAAGGAACACAAAGCAGAAAAACCAGAACCTTATGCAAGCCTTTGCATACGGTGAGCAATACAATCTGCAATGCGACTGAACTGAGAAGAGATTAGAAGGACTAGCATGGTATCAGATGCCACTTTGCTTGAGTAATTTTTTCCAAGTACCATGTAATTATGATTTCTGGCCATTTGTAAATAGGTCAAGGAAATTTAAAAATTAGTTAAGTAGGAAAATAGGGAAATACATAATACTTTTTTTTTTAAATAAAAGTACAAAAACATATTGACAAACAGACACCAATTAGCATAAAAAATGGTACAGTCACAACTAATCTATAGACAAGGTGATATGGTCTCAACAGTGGTTATTGCTTTATCCATTGATATCTACGAAGTGTAAATATATGAACCCATATACAGACATGCAAATTTAGTCAGACAATTAATCCTCTCAACAACAGAATAAACACAAAAACCAAAAATCCAAAGACAAAAAACAAAACAGGCAAACAACA
>PVLD010022712.1:0-28786 GCA_004027595.1 Dinomys branickii | reverse complement strand
GACACCAATTAGCATAAAAAATAGTACAATCACAACTAATCTATAGACAAGGTGATATGATCTCAACAGTGGTTATTGCTTTATCCATTGATATCTTCGAAGTGTAAATATATAAGCCCATATACAGACATGCAAATTTAGTCAATTAATCCTCTCAACAACAGAAAAAACACAAAAACCAAAAATCCAAAGACAAAAAAAAAAACAGGCAAACATCAACAACAGCAAAAACAACAACAACAACAAAAAAACACCAATAGTTGCTGCTTTACATATTGATATCTTCGAAGTGTGGAACACCTATTTTTAAGCCAAACAATAAAGAAATTAGCAAATAGACTGATGTAGGGTAGGGAATGTAGATACAAGTAAACTCATGCATGTTTTACTTTGTAAAGTGCACTTGGCAAAAATAGTTACATTAATAGCTAAATGACCAAGTTTTCTTTCTCTTGTTTTGGTACCAGGAATCAAACTCAGGACCTCGCACTTGCCAGGCAGACACTATGCTGCTGAGTCATATTCCTGGCCTAAATAACCATATTTAAGTCAACACAACATTGTAATTTGGCAGTATTGGGGATCAAACTCAGGACCTTGCACTTGCTAGGCAGGCACTTATTCCACTGAGCTATATCCCCAGCCCAGCACACCACTGTAATTTGAAGCTAACAATTTAGCACTGTTAGTTTTCAAAACCCCGTTTCTAAGTAGTTGAAAGGGGTGCATTGTGGGAACAGCAGGTGAGGCTTTGACCTGCAGAGCCAGTGAAGATGTGTGAGTTTAGCCTGGTAAATGCGGAGATGCTCCACCAGCCAGAGGTAACCCCGTCACTTCATCAGGGACCAGAGGCTTGTTCCTATGGACGATGCCAAGACAAACAGGGCCACAGGAAGGTTAAGTGGCCCGTTCAGTACCTATGCTATCTGCAGAACCAGTCCCAGGATGGAACCACTGCCTAGAGAGAATTCCAGCAAGGATATTTGTCATAAATAGTAAAAAATAAAAAAAGTGAATAAGTAAAACAAAACTAATGGAAAGGAAATCACCCAGTAGTGAACAGTTTTGCCATTCATGCTTCTCATGAAAATCACTTTATAGCCTGGTGTGGTGGCTCACGCCTATAATCCCAGCACTGGGGAGGCTGAGGCAGGATTGTTGAGAGTTTGAGACCAGCCTGGGCTACAAAGTGAGCCTGAGCTGCATAGCAACATCCTGTCTCAAAAAAGAAAAATCCCTTTACAATTTTGAGAAATAATCTTCTCACCCTTGTTTTGTTACTATGGAGACAAACTTGCCTTGTATCCTAAAACATATTAAAAAAACCATGCATGGGCAAAATTATAAATTCAAAATCATTATTATTTCCTTTTTTAAAAAAAATGTAACCCAGCTCTTCCCAAAACAAAAAACAAACCAACCAAAAACAACCCCACACAACTGATGCCCTGTGTTGAACTCAAATACCATAGTAAGTTCCAGAGTTTTGGGCCTGCAAAAAATGTGGATTTGGATTCAGTCTGGGCCACTTTGGGCAAATCTGATTGCAGACCACAGCCCTGAGCTGCTGAAATTCCCCTGGTTCCTCACACCATGCATATCAACTCCGCAGCCCTGCCTCAAGGTCACAAAGGCTGAGGACTTTCTCTCCCAGCCCTTATCATATCACACTACACCCTGCTGCAACTGTAAAGACTTTTTCCTTGGCTCAAAAGCTGCACTGTCTTGCAAAGGGGCCATAGCACATACTAGTCCTTTTGCTGGCTCACTTTATTAACCCTTACTCATCTTTAAATCCCTGCTATCATAGTCTCAGAAAGTTTTTCCGACCTTTCTGACTAGGTCAAATCCTCCCTTTCTCTCTCCCAAACTCGGATGAAACTACGGAAGTAACTGAGTGACCCTTCCCTCAGTAACTGTCCTTCGCTGTGTTCTTTTTTTTTTTTTTTTTTTTGAGAGAGGGTCTTGCTATGCAGTTCGACTGGTCTTGAGCTCACTTTGTAGGCCAGGCTGGTCTCGAACTCTCCACGATACTCCTGCCTCAGCCTCCCAAGTGCTGGGATTACGGGCGTGCACCACCATGCCTGACCCTCTTCACTGTGTTCTAAACTCTCTGAGGGCCGGAGTCCAAGTCTGGGAATGTCTGCCTCCTCAGAACCTGAGCATCACTTTAAAGCAGATGAATGAGTGCATGATGGAAATAACTTACTTCAGTTTCTCTCCGTAAAAGGGAGGCATAGGGTTGCTGTGAGTTCTGGATGACGGAGGAACCAGAGTGAGTGGCGAGGATCCCTAAACATCAGTGATGATTTCTATTACGTTGATTCAGTTCAGTAGTTTACTTGTTTTTGTTTTTGTTTTGTTTTTTGTCCTTTTGAGACAAGGTCTCGCTACAGCTCAGGCTGGCCTTGAGCTCACTTTGTAGCTGGTCTCGAACTCACAATGATCCTCACAACTGGCTCAGTTTACTTGTCTCCATACTTTCAAAAGTTTTAAACTCAGCACAATGTAAAATGCATTTATTTGTTTGCACTTACAGGGGAATAACAATTGAGAGATTTAAATTTGCTTTGTGGGAGGAGGCACAAGGAACTCAGGGCTTTCACACTGAGGAAAGTCCCCTTTCCTTCTTCAGTTTTTATTTTGATACAGGATTTCACCAAGATGCTAAATTGCCCAGGCGGGGCTCCAACTTGTGATACTCCTGCCTCAGCTTCCTAGAGTCCTGTGTAGAACAAGTTTCAGTGACTGTGATTAGCTATGTTAAGCTATTAGTAGTGAGCATTTCTACAGAAATCTTAACCATCGATTGATTTGTTTCACCTATGACCTTTTCAAAGCGGGTAAAGCACTTTAGGGAAGCAGGGAGCCATATAGCTGATGTGTTTATTTCTGACTGGAATGTCTGCACCTTGAATTATTTGTTCAGGAAATCTGGAAGCATAGCAATGTGAGTTTCCTCTCATTTAAGAGTGACCACAACAGTTGGGCTATTACCCAACAATGAACTTAACTGTACATTTACAGGACTGAAACTTGTGCCTCAAATGGCACTGAAACCCCATCCCCTGTTAAGAGGAAGGTGGACATTCCTTTGCATTGAATTGTGGGTAGGTCTTTGTAGGACACTAGAATGCTGTCAGCTTTCATCATTCTAAATCCTTCAAGTTGCTGTGGTGCTGTAAGCATGACGCTGGGTATGACATAGAGTAATTCTTAGAGTAACCCTTGGACTGAGTCTTGCCCAGAGTCATGCCCAGTAGCCCCTATGGATTAACATAATCGTGCCTGTCCTTCTGGGGAACAGGGTTCTAGTTCTGTCGACTCTGCTCCAGAGAAGTTGGCCTCGGTACTGTGCTCAGTTGAGTTCGAGATAAAAAATAACTTTTGATAGCAAGCCAGTCCTTTAAGTGAAGAGATGAGCAAAGTCATGAAGTGTTAGGAAGCTGTTCAAGGGAGTCTCCTTAGCCAGTTTTCAGCTACCTGCTATTGATAAGTGAGGATTTGTTGGCCCATGTGAGATAAAAGTTCCTGAGGGAGGCATCCCCTGAACAGGGCGGTGGACAAATTGTTTGATCTGATCTCCTTGGGAGCTGGATTTTTTTTTGTTTGTTTGTTTTTATTTGTTTACTTGTTTTTTATCTTTTGTTTCTCACTATGTAGCCTTCAGAGTTGCACTAGTTATCCTGCCTCAGCCTCCCAGTTGCTGGGATTACAGGCATGCACTGGCATACCTGCCCTCAGGCCTTAGTTTGTAGGTCTGTCATTCTTTTGTTTCGGCAGTACAAAATGTGTTCTAGGGAGCTAACATTCCTTGAATATAACTGTATATATGGAAAGGTGTGGGTGAAAAAGACCCTTGTGTTTGTAACACTGGAACCTTACAGTGGAATTCAGGTAAGATAGCTCCAGACAGAAGCTGAAGGGTTTGAACACTGAGGAAGAATGGTGGAAGTATCTTCACGATATCATCACGGCATTTTCACCTCAGGGAGGGCCAGAGGTTATAGCAATAGAGAAACCATTTTGTTTACCAGATGACATCTGTTTCCCAAGAACTTCACACGACTGATAAAACGAATTATTTCTCTATCTCCTTGGCTGCTTTCCTAGTTAGTACATCACAAAACTCCTCAACTCTAAAGTAATTTCAAGCCTCCTCAGTCACCCTCAAGGTGGCTGGAGGGGACAAAGGGCACCCCCCACATGGGGGCCATTAGTCTCATGGCTCAGCGGGTGTCCCAAATCCCATCAGCTGAGGTTGGGAGGACCAAGCATGCTCCAGTATGGACAGGGGTTTTATCCAAGAACTCTAGTGTATTTTATGCCTGTTTGAACATACTGTTTGTTCCATGGTTTGCCAAAGAGAACTAACCTCACAACTTCTTTCCCCTCTGAGCACCCCCGTCTCTGCTGCAATGCAGAGTGGGCTTATTTTGCTCTGTACTACATGCCAACTGTAAAAAAAGGTAAAGAATTCATTAAAATTATAAAAGCAGAAACCCCACTCATGATTAGTGTTTGACAAATATTTATTCATAAAATAATTTTTATTTTTTTAGGCAGGGTCTCGCTATGCGGTTCAGGCTGGCCTTGAGCTCACTTTGTAGCCCAGGCTGGTCTCGAACTCTCAAGAATCTTCCTGTCTCAGCCTCCCAAGCACTGGGATTACAGGTATGTGCCATTGCACTGGGCTCTGTTCTTAAAATTCTGTATTTCTTAAACTGGCCATGGTAACGCATGCCTGAGATCCTAGCTAGCTCTTCTGAAGGCTCACCCAAAAGGATCTGGGAGAGTTGCAGGCCAGACCTGGGCTACAGAGTGAGATCAAAGGCCAGCCTGAACTGTATAATGAGATCCAGCCTCAGAAAGCCTTGCTTTAAAGCTATAAATTAAAAAATAAATGATAAAAACATAAAATTCTGCATTACTAGATTTTTCGGAATTTTAGGGACGGATGTTTGGTTCTATTAGAATAAATAATGCCATGATAAACGTGGTTATTTGTATACTGGCACAGGCTGCTTCATCCAAAATCTGACCAAGAACGGGTTTTATCAAAAATTTTAAGCAGTGGTTCTCTCGTAGGTAAAGCAGGATCTCCCTCCTCTCTCTGCTTCTGAAGTTGAAGATTTACAGAAATGTTATTTGCATTTTTTTCCTGTGAACTTAATTTTGTATAATTTGCTCAAGACTGAATTAAGGTGCCTGCCTTTTTATGTTTTAGGTCTGTCCTGTTTTTAAATGCAAATTCTCCCCAATTTTCCATTTATCATCCAAACTTACTTTGAGTGTTGTCTTGGGTTTTACCATATAAGACACTTTCAATTTGTAGGTGAACTCATGCCTGGCTAGATACGTTCTGCTGCTTAAAACAGCTTCTTGGCATCCAAATTATAAGATTATTGGTCTGTCTCATGCTTGTACAACTGAATGTTTCAGGTTAAGAATTAAAATCCTTGGGACTTGGTCAGCACAAGGAGTCCAGCCTTGGTGATTGCTGGCCTCCTTCCAGGCCAAGTTTGGTGGATGCGTGTTTGGATGGAGAGAGGCAATAAAGGAAGAAAATCTTGTGTGAAATTTTGATTCAAAGCATGGCAATTCTGGGCCAGAATTAATATAAAGTTGCCAGAGATAACAAATAAAAATACAGGACACTCAGCTACATTTCATTTCATAGACAACAAATAGTTCCTTAATATAAGTATGTCCTTTACTGTATTTTATCTGATCATACAAAATTTAGGTAAGTGAATAACAATACAATAATGTTTGAAATGAAAGTCAGAAAGCTAGTGTGAAGTCTATTGATATCTTACTTATTGTCTTGGTTACTTTTCTCTCATTGCTGAGACAAAATACCTGACAGCCAAAATGAAGGAAGGAAAGGTTTATTTAGCTCACAGTAGTTCATGGAGGTTTCAGTCAGTACTTGGCTAGCTCCAAGGCAGGGTGGCACATGGCAGAGGGCAACAGTTCATGGTGGCAGAAAAACAAGAGCAAAAGGGAGGAGCGGTGGCAAGCAGCCTCTTCCCTACCTTACATTGTATGCAAACCCCCCGCCACAGGGTGTTTGGAGCACTCACATCATAATTCCAACACTGAACCATAAATCAATCATAAACTCTAGCAACCTACCCCATGATTACATAAGGCTTTGGGGGGACATCTAGACACAAACCATAACATTTATTGAGACTTGTTTTTTAGACAAGGCCTTGTTATGTAGTTGAGGCTAGCCTTGGACTCACAGACTAGCCTCAAACTGGCAGTGATCCTCCTGCCTCAGCTTCTTGAATGCTGGGACTACACTGCACACCACCGCAGATAGCTATTGAATTACTTAGGTTACTCAGAATCTTTTTTTTGTTTTTTTCAGGGCTAGGGCTGTAGCTTAGTGGTATTGTGCTTGCTGAGCATGTAGGAGGACCTGGGTTTGATGCCCAGCACCAAAACACACAAATGAGCAAACAAAACCCCTGAGGATACTTTATTTATTTATTTATTTTTGGACTTTTTGGGACAGTGTCTCACTATGCAGTTCAGGTGGCCCTTGAGCTCACTTGGTAGCCCAGGCTGGTCTGGAACTTGCACGATCCTCCTTCCTTGGCCTCCCAAGTGCTGGGATTACAGTTGTGCCCCACCACGCCTGGCTCCCTGAGGATACTTTAAAAAAAAACTGTCACACCCAGAAGGTGACTCTCATTCTTAATTAATTCATTTCTGTAGAGATTTTCAATCTTTAAATGTACATTAATGTCTACACAGTCAAATAGAAATATGAATTGACCTTTACGCAAGATCAACACACAGTTATCACTAGAATGAGAACGCTGTTACTATAAATATCTTTTCAGTAGCAAAAGCTGTTGCTTTGTGTCCTAGTTGCTTTCCTGTAGCTGAGACCCCGTACCTGACACACAAACCTGAAAGAACAGGTTTATTTGGACTTGGGGTTATAATCCGCAATCTTTCAGCTCTAAGAAAAGGCGACCAGAGGGGCAGAATGGAGGAAAAGCTGTTCAAGTGATGACAGCAGGAAGCAGGGAGAGAAGGGAGGTGCTGGGAGGGTCATCCTTGCCCAGGGATGCCTCTGCTGACTAGTCCCCACCTGCTAACAGCAGTTCCCTTCAGTGAGCCCCACCTTGGAGCACCAGAAGCTCTGAGGGGACGATATCCCCAATGCAAACCGAAACACATTGTTCTCTGATCAGAGTCTCAGCCCTGACCTGACACTGAAAGTACATGGGCGATTAAAAAGGAATTCAGACCCCAAAAGTTTAATTTAGGTTGATCTGGGAGGGAAGTTTGTATAAGTTATACAACCTACCAGTGTCTTAATTCTGTAAGGTGGGAATGATAATATTCCCTGTATCAGAGCATCATTGTGATGATCAAATGCATCACAAATGTGTAGTTTTTAAAAAAGTCTGATTCACAGCCCTTGAATAAATGAAAATCATTATGTTCTTATGCTTTTGTTATGGGCCATTGAGTTAGACAGAAATATTATAGGCAGCCAGACAGCACCAGGCCTTCAAAGGAGCCAGTGCAGAAGACGCGATGCCTTGCAAATGGAGAGATGCCTCAAGATAAAAAAAAACAGAGGGGCCCACGTACTTCCCTAGGGATGGACATCAGGGATTGATGTTCTAAATTGTTAGCAATTGCCTTAAAAAAGCCAGGAAAAGTCAATAGCCCCCCCCCCCCATTCTCTACTCACGCCTACTGGCTATGTGACTCAGGATCCCGATTTACTCCATTTTACCCAAACAATTGTATGTGTAATCGTACTGGCTGACCATAGTTTTGTCCCCCCTCCTGCCCACCTTGTGATTTCCCATTTATCCCCTATCTTGGACCTGTGTCCCTTCGTGATTTTGCTCTATAAAGTCTGTGGGAAGGGCAGGGTCCTTGGCAACACACTCAGGCCTCCTTCTGTCCTTCTTCCATGTATATATTCTGCTCTTAACCTCTGTTGTTCCTAAAATTCATTCTTCAATTTTAGAGAACACAAACTCAACCCAGATATCTTTCAGTTTGGGAGTTTCATCTGTATCAATTTGAAACCATAAAGGGACTCATATCTCATCAAGAAGAAAAGAAAACAGAATATCAAAGAGAGCAGGGGTGGGTGAGGGTGGGTGCTAGGACGGTTCACACCAGCTTGCTGGCGCTGATTATCTGTGTATCTTCTGGCTTTCACAGGTGGTGATGTCAGGCTGGAAAATTAACCACAGTGAATGTCTTTACAACATAGGTGTCATCAAAGGCTGAAATGAATCCCAGGGCCCAGTTATAGACATTTACCACAGCGTGGCAGGGTAGAGGAAAGGCAGCTGACTGGAAAGTTTGATAAGACACCAAAAGAAAACCTTCACTAATTTCATAATTTGACTTGGCCCGGGCCATCATGGTACATGTCATTCATGGAGAAGTGGCCTGCACCTCAGGCATGGTGAATGGAAGAGCATGGTGGGCCTCACCTGGCTTTCAATGTGAAATCTCCAGGATCTAATTAAATTCTCAGCCAATTTTTAATTTTAATCCTTGGGCAAGTTATTTAATTTCTACTTTCAAAAGTCCAAGAATTTGTGAAGATGTGCCAGAGGGTATAAAAAGACATAAACATCATCCATCTAATTTTATTTCAATATCTGTGCATGCTTAGAATGCCACCAAAATAAATGAAAAATTTAAAAATATCCTGTTCAAAACTTACTTTAGGAAGCGAGGCATGCTGGCGCACACCTGTAATTCCAGAACTTGGGAGGCTGAGGCAGGAGGATCTTTGCAAGTTTGAGACCAGCCTGGGCTACAAAGTGAGCTCAAGGCCAGCCTAAACTGCATAAACTGCATAACTGCCTTATCTCAAAAAGACAAAAAAAAACCCATGTAATTGTCAGTTCCTCAGGTTTTTTTTGTTGTTGTTATTTTGAGACAGGGTCTGGCTATGCAGTTCAGGCTGGGCTTGAGTTCCGTTTGTATCTCAGGCGGGCCTCGAATTGGCAGTGATCCTCCTGCCTCAGCCTCCCAAGTGCTGGAATTACAGGCATGAGCCACCACGCCCAGCTTTTAATTTTTTTATTTTATTATTATTATTATTATTATTGTTATTTTATTTTGCGATACTAGGGATTGAAATCAGGGCCTTGCACTTGCCAGGCAGGTGCTTATGTCACTGAGCTATATCCTCAGCCCAGTTCCTCAGTTTTAAAGAATATTTGTTGGGTCAATATATGGACTAGGAATTTAAGAGATAAATGTACACCAAGATAAGGTGTGAACCTTGACCTCAGGCCTCAGTGGTCCTCTGTGCTTTCTAAAATCCCAGGTCCTGGGGCTTGGGATATAGCTCAGGGGCTATAGCTTGGGACATAGCTCAAGTGCCTGATCGGCAAGTGTAGGGTCCTGAGTTCAATTCCCAGCATGCCTCTCACTCCAAGAACACGAGTCCTAATAGCCGAGCAAGTTCAATTGCCCGAAAAGGTGTTTTTGCTGATCACTACCAAAATCAACATGCTACAACTGTTCAATTTTACATTTATTTGACTTGGTTTATCAAAAGAAGCACAGTAAATATTTTCTAAGAATAACTGAAACATTTTTCACTTATGGAGTTAGACTGATTTTTTTTTAAAGCTCATATTCTGCTTTCAATAGATCAAAATGTGTAACACTTTTATTTTGAATTCTTTTTATCAACCTATGTATAAAACCATGTATTTTAAATTTTATTTTATTATATTTTTATTTTGCAGTATCAGGGACTGCTTCACACCGAGCACCCTGGCTTGGACTGCTTTTAAAACTATGATTTTTAGGTGGATGTGGTGATATATGCACACCTATATTTCCAGCATGCTGGGTGGCTGAGGCAGGAGGACTGAAAGTTGAAGCCCAGCCTAGGAAATGTAGTGGACTAGCAAAATCTTGGCTCAGAAAATAAAAGGAAATAGAGGGGTGTAACTCACTAAAAAGGCTCTAGGTTTCAGCTCCCATACTGTAAAATAAATGAATTAAAATGAAATTAAAAAGTTTGGTATGACAGTTTTGATTTCTAAAGTTAAAAAATCCAAATTATATTCTTACTATTTCAGGAAGAAAAATAAATTCTATAATACTGTAAATTCAACCGGAGCTGGGCGTGATGGCGCATGCCTGTAATGCCAGCACTTGGGAGGCTGAGGCAGGAGGATCATTGCAAGTTCGAGGCCAGCCTGGGCTACAAAGTGAGTTTAAGGACAGCCTGAACTGCATAGTGAGACCGTGCCTCAAAAAAAAAAAAAAAAAAAAAAATCAACTGGAAATATGCTTTTATTTAAAACAAATTCTCTTCCTTGGAAGCATCAGGTATGCGAATTCATGACATATTGGGGTCCTGCTCCACGCACAGAAAAGTAAGCTCTTTGGAACTTGGACTTGGTTGTGGGCTGAGCACGGCTGCAAGACACGCCCTCTTCGTCTGCATATGTAAAAGGCATCAAAAGACAGTGAAAACTAGTTTTCCTTTTTTAAAAAACCTTTTCTGTCTTTGTTGGGGAACTAGCAGTGGAAGAAAAGACCACTTCCTCGGTAGACACTCTGGGTTTTGGAATCCGTAAACACTGGCGTGTCACTGAAGCCCGCAGTGAATGAAACCCCGGCCCTCCTTCCCCCTTCCATCATTTTGATGGTCTCACCTTTTTAAACCGCGATTTGTATTTGTGTACATGTGTGAGCCTCCTGCCATTGCTGGGCTTTTTCCCCGGGCACTTTTTACCTACATCCTCTCCTTCCTTTTTCCTTCGGCAGCTGGGCTTCTTCCTGCCTTGAATACCACATTCCCTAGTTATTCAAGCTCAGTCATTAGCACCCTGTCCCTCTACTAAAATTATGAATGAAAAGCCTTGTTGTTCTTTACAAATAACCCAGCCTGCCTCAGTCAGTCAAATTCGAATAGAAGCGACTGCCGGACAAAGGGGCGGGATGATGGACAGTCCTCACAGCAAGTCATCAATGCCCACAGGAAGTTTTTTAAACCACAAAATAGGTAGAGAGGCTTGGGCGTTCCCGAAGCACAAGCCTACAGGGGTGGGGGTGGGGGTGGGGGTGGGGCTGGGACGAGCTCTTTGTGTCTATTTGGGTGCCCGAAAAAACTTCCATGAAGCTCAGAGATAACAATGTACGGAGTCAGCTTTGCTGAGCGAGAAGTTCACACCCCTTCCATGGAGACATAGCTACACCTTGCAGCAATCCTGGTTCGAACTGACACACGCAGACAAAAGTGAAGGCACCAACCATTTACTTGGCTTTGAATGCCGAACTGTGCAAGAGTGGGTTACATACTCCCAGCCGCACAGCTCCCTGCTGCGAAGTTGCATTGTCCTGGGCCCCTCTTTCACAACAGGGGAAAAGGTAATTGACAGGCCGATTGTTCGCCCAGGACCCCTGCTGTTTTAAAATCCTGGAAGGCCCCAGTCACACGTTGTCAATAATAACCGTCTGAGGTGAGGAGTGAAGAAGGACTGTTCAGGAAACGGTTTGAGCCCTTCAAGTGGACAGGCCTCAGTGACTTCTGCACTCTGGCTGCCACAAGCAGCTCATTCAAAAATAACCTTAAAGTAATAAATCAAACTTGTTTCCTGAACTATACAAGGAACAGCTGGTTATTTTTCCTCACTTTTTTTTTTTCTTTCCAAAGCCAAAAGAAAAAAAAAAGAGAGATATTTTTTTACTACAGGAAACCAAGCATGTCAAAATTTGGCAAAGCAATTTGGATGATTTAACAGTTAAACACTTCTCTTTTTAATGTCATGCTTTCATCAGTCTTTTATTCAAACTTCTCATGTTTGTGCTCCGCAGCAGTGACTGTCCTTTATCTGCTTCTCCCCACCTTTTGAAAGGAAAATGAGTTTAGTACCCTGTCCTTAGGACCTTGGCTCCTGCAGAATGTCTAATCTATTGGTCAAGGAGCTCAAGATTTTACAGGTAAAATTTGTTTTTTTCCACAGAGAGAGTTTGGGTTTTTAGATCTACAGCTCCACATACTCATTTCTCTTGAGATCCATATATTTTGGAGTTTTGATGACAGAGGCAGTTTTGCTTCAGTCTGTTGATTTAGGAACCCCAGGCTAGCGCAGAAGCGTAGCTGAAGTAGTCTGGTAGTTTAAGAAAGCGCATTTTGCACTTTTATCCTCTTTGGGTCTCTCTCTGTGCTTGTCTCTGTCCTCTGTGTGTCCCTTTCCCTCCTCAACGATGTTTGACCTCCAGATTTTGGCCAAACCTGCCAATCTCTGATGGACCTTTCCAATAATTAGAACACCTCCACGAATAAATACCATAGCACAACTGCCTTCCGTCATGATTATATTTGTTTTCATTCATAGATGCTTGATATTTTGAGCAGAAATCCACTTTTCATGAAGGTATCTTACGATCAACCAAAGTGGCATCTTAGAAATTAGCTTTTGCACCTTGCTTTGCATCTTAAGAATTAAGAAAGAAATGTATTTTAGGATCTGTCAGATTTATCATGTTATATCTGCTGTCATCAATTTAAATATAATAAAACAGTCAATCTTACAATTAGTTGACATCTGAGAGTGTAGGGTATATTCTTAGACCCAGGGCTCAATCCAAACACTGCAAAACAATAAGTAAATACAAAAATTAATTAAATAAAACATTAATTTTCACAGACTATTTTAATCACTAATAATTTTTTTTAAAGCATTCTTGCCCTCACTTTAACAGCAGGTAAAAAAATTACAAACTGTACTTCCAGGTAGTAGTCTATATGAATGATAATTTTTTTAAAGAGAGATTGTCCACCCAAAGGTTCCTTTTTTTTTGTATTTACAGAACATGCCAGTGTCATAATAGCACAAATAGATGAATTTTCATGCTGCACTGTTAAAACAACATGTTTGTATGTATGTATCTTGGCTGCTACAGACGTGAATCCAGCGGTGGGTGTGGTTTCCACAAAAATGTTTCTTCCATATATGGTTGATGCTTATACCGAACCTGTTTGATGCGACATTTCTTGACTTTCAGCCTTTTAAGCTTCAAACATGTGATACGTGACCAGATAGAATTCCTTGAGAAATGTATTAACATGTTTCAGAGCTGAATTAAGTGAGGTTAGTGCTGTGTCAGAAAAAAAAATGTGTTCCTGGAACATTTGCACAATAATTATTATATATGGTTCCGAAAACTACACAATTTATAATGTAAATTATCATTAAATATGTTACATTTCAAAAAGGTGAAATACCCAGTTCTGTAGATGACTCATTTCATTCTTGGTAAGTTCAGCTTTTCCTTTTGCTGAGGGATGCTCAGAACCGAGTTCAGTGGGCTTCAGACCTGACGGTGCCCTGGGGCAGCCTCGGTGATCCCACCCCTTCGCCGCGGAGATCTCTGGGCCACAGCAGAGGCGAGATAGCGAGTGTAGACAGAAAGCGCTCTGTACAGACTTGCTTTCTGGTCTCCCGTTCAGCTGCCAGTCTCACAGCTGGCCCGGAGAATGGACTTCCTGTGCTGTCATTTACACTCAGTATCACACTAAGCGCTCTTTGTCACTCAGCCTTTGAGACAGAAGGAGGTGAGATAACAAATCTAGACTGCTTGTGTTGACTTTGTGGATAAAGTAAAGGGCTGGAGTCAGGAACCCTGAGTCTTATCCTAACTCCGAGATTGCCTTTCCTGCGACACTCATCCGGGCTTTTGCCCACCCCTTCCTCAATTTTGTTCAGGGATTGAATGAGAATGATTCTGTATTCCCTTATTTTATCACAGAGGTGTGGATGTGGGAAGATTTGCTAAATGCAAAAGCCCTCAGCAAGAGGAAAAAACAAAATAAAATGTAAAGCAGACAGAATGACGTTTTTGCTCTTTGGAGATGGGCAGAAACAACAGCTAATAATTTCCTTATTCTCCCAAATACTTGGCTTTTCAATCCCATAGGTAGGTTCTTTTCCTTTTCTCACTCTTGCAAGTATTTTCCTCATTATTTAATTTTGTTCTCTCTCTTCCCCACCCCAATATTTCCTTCCCTTTTGTGTGGGAAACCATAGCACTGTGTTGTGAGATCACCAGGCACAGCAGTCAGTAATGGAGAGCTGGGTGTGGTGGTGCACACCTGAATTCCAGCACTCAGGAGGCTGGGGCAGGAAGGAGAAATTGCACTGGCCGTAGTGAAGAACACATCTAGTAGGCTGTATACAACATGCAGGGATAGCTACCACAGTGTTCTATGGGTTCCTCGGATTCTGATACATCTCTGGGTTTGGGGACCACTTACTTAGAACGATTTCTCTACTGGACAAAGGTCAGAAGCTAAAGTGAAATGAAGAGATTTTGTCTACTGTATAGGAGAGAGTATCTCCTCTGGCAATCTCTCCAAGCATGCCATTAAAATTTTGAAAAAATTGTGAGTTTTTTTTTTTTTTTTTTGGTACCAGGAATTGAACTCAGGACCTAGCACTTGCCAGGCAGGCGCTTATGCCACTGAGCTACATCCCCAGCCCAAATTGTGAATTTAAAGAATGTGTTTTAAAATATTTTACTTTTAAAAACCTTTAAATGGTTGAATTATATTGCTGTTCCTTTTGCTTTGGGAAGAAATCAGTAATATAATTTGTAGATTAGAAATAAATTCACTTTGTTTTCCTCATGACATTTTTCGAAGGAGAGTATGTATTTGTTTGTCTTTTATTTTCAGATCCACACATTCATTTGTAGCATATTTAAAATTTTTGTTTGGAAGGCAGAGAGATCATTCCAGTGTTATATGGCTTAACATTGTGTTTATTTTCTTATTGAACAGACGGTATATTCACAGATGTTTCAAGTGATATTTTTACATATAGATAACCACTTTCTTAAAGTTTGCCGGACATGGTGGCGCCTGCCTGTAATCCCAGCACTCGGAAGGCTGAGGCAGGAGGATCGTTGCAAGTTCAAGGCCAGCCTGAGTTACACAGTGAGCTCAAGGCCAGCCTGAACTGCACAGTGAGACCCTGTCTCAAAAGGCCAAAAAAACCACACAAAAAACAAAAAGTGATCCCTGTTTTAGAGCAAAGAAAAAATTGCTATGGGAATATATCATATCATATCATATCATATATCATAATCTGTGGTTTGAATAATAAATATAGTAAAAGGCACACAGCCATGAATCCTCCCCAAATTCCCCTTTACTATGAAGACACTTATTCTATCATTCTTACTACTCTCTGAAGCAGTTTCTGAAGTCCTTTTGGAGTGTCTTTGGAGGTATGATGAAAAATACAGCAAATTCTGCTGCTGAGTCTCATCTAACAGAAAGCCATGTTCGTAAAAACATCATAGTGTGTCTTTACCCACCTCATTCGCCTGATTTTGGGTTCGTCCCCAAAGTTAAAATGACCGTGAAAGATAAATGTTTTGAACTGATTCAAGACATTGGGGCAGCCAAGACAGTGCAACTACAGACATCAAGAAAGAGGACTCCAGAACTGCCTCAGACCAGGCCAGAGCTACAGGAGAGTGTGTTTGAAGCAAGGGGGAGTTTTTCTATGGGGGATTAATGGCAATGTAATTTTTACTGTAATAAACTTCCAAAGATTTAAATACTCAGCATATTTTTCTATCACACTTTGTGTGTGTTTATTAGAAGGATATGACAAGACACTTACCAATCGTTCGTAGCATAGTTCTGAAGGGGAGATGTATTAGATATAACTTCTTAGGTTTTTTTATTCTGATTTGATTCAGTGTGTACAAAAACCACACATTACTTTCTTAAGTAAAATATAATAAACAAAATGTCTCAAAACTGATTTATGGGGATGCAGGAAAGGAGGGAGAGACGAGGAAAGGGAGAAGTGAACAGAATTAAAATTCATTACGTATGTGTACCAGTGATGAGTGTAATCATTATATTCTTCAAATGTATACTAGTTTTTTAAAAACCTGGTTTAATAAAAAAGAGGAAATTCAACAGTAACAGCATTTGTAATTTACAAGAATATTGCCTATCTTGATAAAATACCTAAAAACTCTTGAGAAAAATCTGTTTAAAGAGTACACATTCAATAAAACAATGCTTGGTGCTCCCTCTGCTGGTTTTACTGCAATAGTAGCTGGATGGTTTGGATGAAGGGACAGAAAATTAGTTTTTGGTCTTTATCCCCAATTGGTAGAGTCAAGGTAATTTATGAAGATATATTTTTCCTAGAATTTAATGGTTATACCAAAGTTGGGTTAGATCATTATAACCCATTTAAAATAAATCTCTCCTTTTGCATGTTATGTAGTTGTACATGAAACATAATTGTTTTACTGAGGAGTTTTTGTTGGGTGTTGATCATACATAACTCACTGTGGTAGGATCCAATAATTAAATTGGTTACTTAAACACCACATTAGTAGACAAAATTGGTGGTGGGAGTGACATTGGGCAATTATATTTTTTATTAAAAAATTAGTTATATTACCTTACTGTAAGCCATCTATATAATAGATGTTTAGAAATTGCTTAATTAGTTGATTATGATATCCAAACTAGGATTAAAGGCTCTTAGAATTTGTTGAATTGTTGGTTTGCATTCTGGGAATTCTGACTTTCATGGATCAGAGGATGATCAGGCATTTATACTGTTCATCTGACAAATATTTGTATTAAATCACCCCATAATTTTATTATATTCCATACTGTAGTGTTATCGGATGTCTTAAAGGTATTTAGTGTGAAGATTCTCTGTACACATTTAGTTCCTTCTATCAGCTCTTGTTTTAGGGATATGGTAGTTAATGTATTAGAAGAAAAAATGTGTTCTTTCCTGAAAGATATGTATTTAGTAGGGAAGTCTGGAGACTATTTAAGCTCTTTTTATAATTATTATTAATTATTATTATTATTTTAAAAGTAAAAGAACAAAAACATTAGCAGACACAAAGCACAAGAACAGTACAAAAACTGAATTACAGATAAGGTGACAGGAAATTAACAATGGTTGTTGTATTACATATTGGTAACTTCAAAGTGTATGTTCAGGGTAATGCATGTAGACATACAAGATTGATACAATAAAGCAACATGAGACAATAGTGCAAACACGTTAGCCTTCCTGCATATACATACATACATAGTAAAAATCCCTTTCTTCCTTTTCTCCTTCCCCTTATCCCAGTTGCTCTTTACTTTTGAGCAGTTTCCTTTCCTACCTCCTAGTTTATATTCCCACTTTCAGGTTCTTACACTAATGATACAATACACTGTTTGTACATACACATTTGATTTATTTCACAATGAGTATGATCTCTAATTGTGACCATTTATCTAAAAGCCTCAAATTTGTCTTTCTTTACAGCTGAGTAATATTCCTTTATGTGAAAATACCACAGTTTTTTTATCCAGCCCTCTGTGGATGGACATTTCAGTTGCTTCCATGATTTAGCTATTACAAATTGTGCTGCTATGAACATGGGTGCACATATATCGCGGTGATATGATGTTTTCAGATCTTCTGGGAAAATACCAAGAAGCAGCTGGGTTGAATGGGACTTCTAGACCTAGGGGTGGTTGAGGAATCTCAAAACCAGTCTCCATAGTGGTTTCACCAGTCTGCTTTCCCACCAGCGGTGCAGAAGAGTTCCTATTTCTCCATAGCCTTGCCAGCATTTGTTACTGATTTCTTAATGCTGGCCAATCTTACTGGGGTGAGATGAAACCTCAATGTTGTCTTAATTTGCATTTCTCGAATGACTAACGATGTAGAACATTTTCTCATATATTTATTTACCATTTGTATTTCTTTATCTGAGAAGTGTGTATTCATCTCAAATGCCCATTTCTGGACTGGGTCTTTGAATTTGGGAAAGTTGATGTTTTTTGATTCTTTGTATGTTCTAGATAGAAGATCTCTGTCTGAGGGACAGCCAGCTAGGATTTTTCCCCATTTTGTGGGTTTTCTTTTTACTCTGCTGGTGATTTCTTTAGATGTGCAAAATCTTTTCAGTAAGATGAGTTCCCAGTTATTGATTCTTTGAAGTGTTTCCCTTGTGGTTTGGTTTTTGTTCATGAACTCTCTGCATACTCTTACGTCTTCAAGATTTTTACCTACCTTCTCGTCCAATAGATTTAGTGTTTCTCTTTTAATATTGAGATCTGTGATCCATTTTGACTTGAGTTTGGTGCATGGTGATAGACTTGGGTCTATTTTCAGTCTTTGGCAAGAGGCAAGCCAATTTTTCCAGCACCATTTATTGAAGAGGCTATCTTTCTTCCAGTGAATTTGTTTGGCCTCTTTGTCAAAGATTAGGTGTTGAGTGTGTTTGTGGTTGTGTCTGCATCTTCCAGTCTGTTCCATTGATCCTCAGGTCTGTTTTGTATCCAGTACCATGTTGATTTTATTACAGTAGCTTTACAGTATAATTTCAGGTCAGGGATTGTGATTCCGCCTGATTTGTCCTTGTTGCCCAGGATTGCTTTTGCTATTCTGGGTCTCTTCTGGTTCCAGATGACTTTAAGGCATGTTTTCTCTGGCTCTGCGATGTATGCTAGTGGTAATTTATTGGGAATTGCATTGAATCTGTACAACAATTTTGATAGTATTACCATTTTCACAGTGTTGGTTCTTCCTATCCATGAGCAAGGAATATCTTTCCATTTACTGAGGTCCTCTTCAATCTCTTATTTCAGAGCATTGTAGTTTTCATTGAATAGATCTTTTACTTCTTTTGTTAGATTGATTCCTAAATATTTCAATTTCTTGTATGCTATTGTAAAAGCTATGGTTTCCTTAATTTCTCTCTCGGTCTGTTTGTTGTTTGTGTATAGGAATGTTATTAATTTTTGGGTATTAACTTTGTATCCAGCTACACTGCTGAATTTGTCAATGAACTGAAGTCTTCTTGTGGAGTTTTTGGGGTCTTCCATGTGAAGAATCATGTCATCTGCAAATAGTGGTAGTTTTACTTCTTCTTTTCCTATCCTTATTCCTTTTATTTCTCTCTCTTGTCTAATTTCTCTGGCTAGTGCTTCTAGAACTATGTTGAACAGTAGTGGTGACAGTGGACATCCTTGTCTCATTCCTGACTTTAAAGTGAAAGCTTTCAGTTTTTGTCCATTTAATATGGTGTTGGCTGTTGATTTGTCATAGATGGATTTGATCAGATTGAGATAAAGTCCATCTATTCCTATTGTTTCTAGAGTTTTTAACATGAATGCATGTTGGACTTTATTGAAAGCTTTTTCTGCATCTATTGAGATGATCATGTGGTTTTTGTCTTTGGCTCTGGTGTATTACATTAATTGATTTGCAAATATTGAACCATCCCTGCATTCCTGGAATGAATCCAACCTGGTCATGGTGTATAATTTTCCTTATGATTCACTGAACTCTATTTGCAAGTATTTTCTTGAGCATCTTTGCATCTATGTTCATTAGGGAGATTGGCCCATAGTTTTCCTTCTTGGTTGGGTCCTTCTCTGATTTTGTTATCAGTATAATACTTGCCTCCAGAAATGTTTTAGGGAGAATTGCTTCCTTTTCAATTTCATTGAAGAGTCTGAAGAGTGTTGGCATTAAATCTTTGCTGAATGGTTTATAAAATTCTGCTGTGAGTCCATCAAGGCCTGAGCTTTTCTTTGTTGGTAAGTTTTTAATGACATTTTCAATCTCATTAATTAATATGGGTTGTTCAGGATTTTTATATCTTCCTTGTTCAACTTTGGTAATTCCTACATTTCTAGTAATCTGTCCATTTCTTCTGAGTTTTCTATCCTGTGGGAGGAAGATTCTCATAGTAGGTATTATGATCTTTTGAATTTCTGTAGGATCTGTAGCGATTTTATCCTTTTCATTCCTTATTGCATGAATTTGAGTTCTTTCCTTTCTTTTTTTGGTAAGGTTGGCTAAGGGCTTATGAATTTTATTTATTCTGTCAAAGCACCAACTCTTTGATTTACTTATTTTTTGAGTAGTTTTTTTCGTCTCAATTGCATTAATTTCTGCCCTAAGCTTTATAATCTCCTCTCTTCTTTGGACTTTGGGCTTGACTTGTTCTTCTTTTTCTGAAAGTTTGAGGTGCAGCATTAGGCTATTTATTTGCTCTCTTTCTGTTTTCTTTGTGTGTGAGTTCATTGCTATAAATTTCTCTCTTGAGGACTGCTTTCATTGCACTCCACAGATTCCTGTAAGTTGTATTTGTATTTTCATTTGTTTGTAGGTATTTTTTAATTTCTTCTTTAATTTCTTCTGTGACACATTGGTTGTTCAGGAGGTTGTTGTCTAATTTCCAAGTGTTTATGGAGTTTTTGGAATTCTCTTTGTCATTAATGTCCAATTTCATTGCACTGTGGTCAGATAATATGCATGGGATAATTTCAATTCTTTTGCCTTGAGGCAGGTATGCTCTATGGGCTAGAATGTGGTCTATTTTAGAGAAAGTCCCATGTACACCTCAGGAAAATGTGTATTCTGGTGTTGTGGGGTGGAACACTCTGTATACATCTACTAAGTCCATTTGTTCACACATTTGGTTCAGGTCTGTTTTGTCTTTGCCGAGTTTTAGTCCAGGTCACCTGTCTCTTTGCATCAAAGGGGTGTTTTGGTGCCCTATTACAATAGTATTATTATTTCATTTTTCATGTCTGTTAAGATTTGACATACAAAGTTTGGTGCTCCAGCATTTGGTGCATACATGTTTAGGATTGTTATCTCTTCCTCTTGCAGCTTTCCCCTAACTGGTATGTAGTGACCTTCTTTATCTCTTTTGATTGTTTTCAATTTTAAGTTTACATTGTCTGCAAACATAATATCTACCCCTGCTTTTATCTGGGAACCTGTTGCATGGAGGATTGTTTTCCAGCCTTTGACTTTCAGGTTTTGGATTTCCTTTTGAGTAAAGTGTGTTTCATGTATGCAGCCACTCTGCCAGTGTTTCTTTTGACTTATGAATTGAGGCCATTTACATTAATGGTTATAACTGTTATATTTTGGCTTATTGTTGTCATGCTGTTTACCTGCTGTTACTTTGCTACTTTTGCTGTTTACTTGCTGGTTGTGCTTAAGGGTCCCTTTCTATTGTTGTTCTTGAGATTGTGGTCTCTTTTTTCTCTGTCTAAAATATCTCTTAGTATTTTTTGTAATGCTGATTTGGCACTCATGAAGTTCTTCAATTGTTCTTTGTCATGGAAATATTTTATTTCTCCATTGAATTTGAAGGACAGTTTTGCAGTATACATCAGTCTGGGTTCGAAGCTGTTTTGTCTCAGAATCTGTAATATCTCACTCCAGGCTCTTCTTGATTTCATGGTTTCTGTTGAGAAGTCTGCTGTGATTCTGATGGGCTTTCCTTTATAAGTGATCTGTTTTTTTTCTCTAGCAGCTTTTAATATTGTGTTCTTTGCTGGATATCTGAGATGTTGACTATTATATGTCTGAGTGATTTTATTTGGGTTGTGGCTTATTGGAGTTCTGTATGCCTCTTTTACTGCACATCAGTATCTTTTACTGTGTGTCTTGGTTACTTTTCTCTTGTTGCTGAGACAAAATACCCAACGCCCAAAATGAAGGAAGAAAAGGTTTATTTAGCTTACAGTTTGTGGAGGTTTCAGTCCATACTTAGTTGGTTCTGAGGCAGAGTCAGAGGACTACAGTTCATGGCAGCAGAGCACAGTAAAACCAACCAGCAAAAGGGAAGAATGGCTGCAAGCAGCCTCTTTCCTTCCCTTACATTATAAACAGCCTACCCCCACCGAGGGGGCATGTAGCTCTCATGCAATCTGCATGCCCTCCTCTTCCACAGGCTCAGGATGTTTACAAAGTAAGCACCCTGGCTTCCTGCTGAATCACTCAGTTAAACCTCCAGATTCCCCAAGTTGACACAATGTATCAACCATAACATTCCAACCCTTGTCAACTTGGGAATCAGACACATTTCCTTAAACCAGTTTTCAGATATAAAGCCATTATATTACATTAGAAGCATAACATTTTGCCCCCATACAAATGAAAATTAAACACTTCCAACATTTAAAGGCACAAAATAAACATTACCATTTCAAAAGGCACCAACAGGGTAATATAGAGCATTGGGACCAAAGCAAGTCCAAAATCCAGCAGGGCTAACATTGTGACCTGTAATTCCACATCTAGCATCTGAAGCAACTTGTGGCACATTGTAAGCTCCAAAGGGCTTGCGTGAATCCACCCCTATGGCACTTCTGGTGGTTACAGCCTCCACAGCTTCTCTCTTAGTTCTGCTTTGCTCTCCAGTTGCAGCTTTTCTCAGATGAACCATGCTCTTGTCTTTTCTAAACTTCTGAGATCTCCAGGGCACCTTTTGCTTCACACTCACAGCCTCACATATTGCCCCCTCAGGGGCACACTGCTTGGCCTCCTAGGCCTTCTGAAATCTGGGTGGAAGCCTCTTTAACCTCAGAACTCTTGCATTTTTCTTGCATCTAAAGCCAGGGCCACGTGGATGATTCCAAGGTCTGCTGCCACCTGGAGCAGTAGCCAAACTTTCCTCTCTCTTGGCCATAGGGGTTGCATGCCTGGATTGCTGGGCACACTGAATCCAATTCTGAGGAGTAGATTGTCTCCATTCTGGAACCTGGTGCGACCGCTGCTGCCATTCTGGAACATGGCACTCTTTGGCTTCCTTCTCAAGGCAAGGTCTCTCACCTTTACAGTTTTGAGACTGCAGAGGGTATAGACTTGCTTCTTGTGATACCCTCAGGCCATCTTTTCCATTCTCTTGTTCCTTCAGAGCAATAGAGATCACCTCAGCCTTGTATTTGCAGTCCAGAGCTTTACTGGAGCTTCCTTTCTGGCCAGACTCACAACATTTTAAATTATCCTGCTGGGCTCTTTGCTCTTGATTCTCAATATAGATCTGGCTAAAAGCTGCCAACAATAGCCATGCCACTGCCCCAATATTCGACTGCCTTGAAATTTCTTTTGCCAGATTAATCAGTTCACTGCTGCACTTAATCTCAGTCTTAGGCAAAGTCTCTGGACACGAGAAAAATGCAGACAAACTATCTGCCAAGCCATAAAATACATCATCTGGAGTCCAGCAGCCAGTGCAGTCGTTCCCAACAGAAACCTTCCAAACCTGGCCTTTACTGGCATTATTTCTATTGGCCTTCTAATCTTCCAAACTCTGACCAGAATCTCCCATACAGAACAGCTGAAGGCGTTCCAGTGCATCCTGTTCAGGTGACATCTCTGAACCTTTCCAAACTCTTCCCACAAGCCATTTCCAAAGGCTCTTGAACCACATGGTCAGGTATAATAACAGCAACGACACCACTCTCGGTACCAAATTCTGTCTTGGTTACTTTTCTCTCGTTGCTGAGACAAAATACCCAACGCCCAAAATGAAGGAAGGAAAGGTTTATTTAGCTTACAGTTTGTGGAGGTTTCAGTCCATACTTAGTTGGTTCAGATGCAGAGTCAGAGGGCTACAGTTTATGGCAGCAGAGCACAGCAAAACCAACCAGCAAAAGGGAAGAATGGCTGCAAGCAGCCTCTTTCCTTCCCTTACATTGTAAACAGCCTACCCCCACTGAGGGGGCGTGTAGCTCTCATGCAGTCTCCATGCCCTCCTCTTCCACAGGCTCAGGATGTTTACAAAGTAAGCACCCTGGCTTCCTGCTGAATCACTCAGTTAAACCTCCAGATTCCCCAAGTTGACACAATGTATCAACCATAACACTGTGCTTGGGAAATTTTCTGCTATTATTTTTGCAAATATTCTTTTTATGTCATTTGTGTTGCCTCTTGCTGTTTCACTGATTCCTATTACTTGGACATTATTTCTCTTTGCTTCACCTTGCAGCTGTTGGATTGATTTTTCCTGGTTCCTTGATGTCTTTAAGAGATCATTCCTTTCACAATTGTTAGATGTCATGCTGTGTTCAAGATCTGAAATTCTATCTTCGGCTTCATTCAAGCAGTTTTGCAAGCTTTGAATGGAAGTTTTCATTTTCTGGAAGTCTCTTTGAGTCTGTTTCATGCATTCTAATTCATTCGTAAATTGTTCATGTAACATTTCCATTTGTTGCCTTTGGTCTTCTAGTCTTTTATCTGTTTCTTCTCTATATGTGCAGAGCACTTCTTTCATTACTATTTTCATTTCATTTTTTGGCTGAGAGATTATTTCTGATTTAATCTCTTCTATGACCTGATGAAATTGTTTCTTCAGATATGATCATTTCAGAAATTTTAGGTATGTGGCTTTCTAGTTCTTCTATGTCATTGTGTCCTGTACTTGTTCTGGGTGGAATTGTGTTCTGTAGCTGCATTATATATCTTGTCTTTTTGAATGTCTGATGATAAGGGTTGAGCTACAAACTACCCAGTCAGCTCACAAAGAACTCTAGGGACCCTAGTTGACCTGGATATCAATGTAATCCCAAGGTGGCAGCAGACTATGCACCACAGGGCCCAGGAACCCAACGTAGTTGGTGCAGTGCATGGATCAGACCACATCTGCGATGGTGGGGGAGTGCTTGGCTTTGGTACCAGGGTCTCCAGTCTGTGGAGGGGAAGTGTATGGGCCTCAGCCTTGAAGCCAATGGTGGTTAGGCAGGGGCCGCTGCTTCAGGTTCCTCAGGTAGCTGCTCAGGAGAGGGCAGGCCTCTCTTCCCAACCCTGAGGACCACAGTGCCTGAGGCTGTTTCCACACTGCAGGTCTCAACCACCAACAGGGACAGGCCTCCCAGTCCGAGCTTCTTCCTAACTCCATGCAGGCTTCTGCATGGAGCAGAGCCTTGGTGAAGGCCTTACCAGAGGAGAAGAGTTCCATGGAAATGTTGTGCTGTTCAGAGGGCACCACTGGCCGACCTCCCTCCATGGCAGAAAGTCTCTATTTAAGCTCTTAAAAGAAACTATTAATTTTTTTAATTGTTTTTTTTTTTTTTTTGAGACAAGTTCTTGCTCTGTAATCTAGACTTGTCTGAAACTTGTGATCTGTTACTTCAGCCTCCTGAATACTGAGAATACAGGCCTATGTCACAATACCAAGCTCCCAAAACTCCAGTTTTAGTGGTACATTTCAGAGAGATGTAGTAAGAGATAGTAGCCTAGAGAAGGCTTCCTGTAAGAAATGCACAGAGCGTGCAAATGGAGGAGAGAATGAGAACGCCAAGCAATAGGCAATGAAGAATGAAGGGAGTTGTTTTCTAGCAGGAAAGAGTAGGATTGTATTTTTTTGACTGATAGCTGTTCTTCTGTTACAAAGTCACCTTCGTGAGGCATGCTTATGGAACTGAACGGTAAGTCAGAAAGTAGAAGGCCAGATCGCCTAAATCCATCCTACTCATCCCTGGTGAGAAAGATATAGTCGTCAGGTCATTTTCACATCTCAGCAAATAGCAGGGAAAGGAGTAGGTGATAGTTAACATCCAGTGGGAGCATTTTTAGCCACAGCTACTGGAGTTTAGGTGTGTGATTTTGAGGCTCTGGAATGACAGAGGACAGTAGTCGTGTTGGGGACACAGAGGTGTGTTGAGGGGGCATAGATTATTGGATGCTAGTGCCAGAGGGCCTGGAGTATCAGGCAATGAATCAAAGCAAATACAAGACGCACTTCCTATGGCTGGGCACTGAGGTCAGGAGTACTCAAGGTAAGATCTGTGCTATGAAAGCTTTTCTCTTTTTTGTGTTTGTCTGAGACAGGGTCTAACTATGCAGTTTAAGCTGGCCTTGAGCTCACTCTGTAGCTCAGGCTAGCCTAGAACTCACGGTGATCCTCCTGACTCAGCCTCCTGAGTGCTGGGATTACAGGCATGCACCCCCACGACCGGCTCTGCTCTGGAAGCTTAGTGTTACAGTTTATATCTAGATGTCCCCTCGAAGCCTCATGCGCATGAGCAAGGCTTCTGAGTGGTGGTTGAATCATGGGGGTGCAATAGCTAAATGTGATATTAGGAAGTAGGAGCTAGTAAGAAGAGGGATGGAAAAATCTCTTCCCTGCCCCTGCTCTTCATTCTCTGCTTCCTTCCTGCCATGACCTCAGCAGCTTTCCTCCGAAGCAGGCCATTCCCCCAGGCTGCTCCTGCCCTTGAGCCAGCTGACTAAGGACTGAGGCCTCCAAGAAACAGTGAGCCACAACAAAACTCTCCTCCTTTGATTTGTTAGTGTCAGGTATTGAGTTTTAGCTAGGAGAAAAGTGAATCGCACAGTGGGATATGAGTGGTCATGGTCAACACTAATTCATACTTACTCCAATGTACTGCCACATACTTTCATCCTGAGTCCAGAGAGGATTTGCACAGGAGTGTGTGTTCATTCAGCACCTAGAAGCTTCACTGCTAACTACACAGAATGAAGAATTTTGGGAGATATCATTGGATGGTGGTTTTGGGGTATCCGGTCACTTGCTTCTCAGATCATGATATATGATATTATGCTTTGGGTCAAAAACGTCCCTCAAAAGCCTCATGAGGCAGGGCATTTGGAAAGTGGCTGGATCATGGAGGTCTACTCTTCTCATTGGGTTAACGCATCTGTGAATTTACAGTTCACAGCTGAATGGACTGTTAGGAGGTGAGGCCTATGGGAGAAAGTTGCCCAGAATTTACTTGGAGGGTATGTTTTGTTCCTGCCCTTTTTCCTGTCTTTCTTCGCTTCCTGACTGCCAAGAGATGAGCAGTTTTCCTCCACTATGCTCTCCGGGTGTGGCATTTCTGCCTCGATACAGGCGCAAAGCAGTGGGGTCAGCCAGCCGAGGACTCAAGCCTCTGAACCTGTGAGCCAAAATAAAACTTCTTCCACTAAGTTGTTTTGTTCAGGTATTTTTTTTTTTCTTTTTACAATGATAAAAAGCTCACTAATACATACAGCTAATGTTTACTTAGCCTACTCATCAAGTCATTCTGTATTAGAAATTAGAGGTGAAAGAGGCCAGAACATCCCTTCATTCATTTTTACATTGGCCATTGGTAGCACATAATAGTTCTTTAATTTTTATTTGTTTACAGTTCTGTTTCTTCAAATGATACATTTTAAGTTGTTAAAATATAGAATTTTCATATTTATTTATTTATTTGTCATTTTGAGACAGGGTCTCCCTATGCAGTTCAGGCTGGCCTTGAACTCACTTTGTAGCTGGGGCTGGCCTTGAATTCACAGTGATCTTCCTGCCTCAGCCTTCCAAGTGCTGGGATTACAGGCATGAGCCACCATGCCTGGTAAGAATTTTTTAAAAAGATCTGTTAACATTTTCCCAAGTGCTTCACTTAATTTTCCACTCAGATTATTCTAAATGATGAGTTGGTAGGAGAAGTTCTTTCCAAGGATGCTGTATAGAGCTGTACTGAATTCACTGAATTGCACATGAAGTTCAAGGAGGGAAGGGAATGATATTTCATTTTACATATTTTTTAAAAAAATTTATTTTAAAGAGATAAAAAATACAAATGATACAGAATTTCAAAACAAGATGATAGGAAATTAGTAATGGTAGTTATCTTCAAAGCATATTGTTATCTTCAAAGTAGTTGCTCAGATGACCAGATATAGGCATGCAAAACTGATCAAATGATTATGCATTAACTGTTTCTTTTACTAAACCAATAGAAATCAGTACAGGACTTCCGGGAAGATGGCGACCGGGTAGGCAGCAGAGAGAGAACCTCCCAGAGGATTACCACCCAAACAATGAAATATAGCAATATGAAGACAGAAATGAGGACTTCCGGAAAGAAGACGACCAGCCGAGAGAGCGAGTGCGGAGGGAAGAACGGCTTCAGCTCCTGAACCCGACAGAGAACACGCTACTGGGACAAACAGCGCCAAACTGGAGAGCGCTACGGAATCCCACTCAGAACCCCACCCCCGCAGCCAACACTGTGCGAACTGGAGCAACAGCGACCGGCCGTTGGGATTTCTGAGTCGGGGAAAAGCTCCATCCAGGGAAAAACACCTGAACGGCACTCCTGTCTGCACGATCACAGGGTGAGTTAAGTGCGCGCTCTAACCGGTTTTTCCTGAATCAGGAAGAAGCTCAGCCCAGCGAGAGACATCAAAGCAGCTTTAAGGACTTCGGGATCTCCCGGGTGGGAAGACCTAGTTAGGCGCCCCAACGGGTTTTGTGAGGGGGGAAGGAGCTCCACCCAGGGAGGAACACCTGAGCAGCCTATGTGCAAGAATCCTGGGGTGGTGAGCTGTTTATTCGCCCCGGCCAGGTCTTGGGGTAGGGAGTAGAAGCGGAAATTTCAGCAGACAGCTTAAGAGACATTCTCCCAAAGAGAAGTAACCATTGGAGCAGCCTCTGCAGCAGACCTTTGCCTGCTGAACTGCCTGTGGAATTTATAGCTCCACATTTTGAATCTGATACCCAAAAATGGGAAAACAGAGGAACAAAACACAGTCTCAAAACTCAACCCCACCCAGAACAAGTTTTGAATGTGAAGATACAGGGGAACCAGGAAGCCTCATAACTTCAAGTAATGAAACGATTGCATCCGAAATTAAACAACTCCAACAGGCCATGAAAGAGCTCAAAGCAGAAATAACCCACACACCCGCAATGATTTCTCAGACAAAAAACGAGCTGAAAACAATGATGGAAGAAATGTTCCATTCACACAGACAAGAAATTGACAAAATACTAGAAGAAAATAGGAAACAAATGGAAACGTTACAAGAGCAATTTAGGAATGAATTACCAATAATGAAACAGGTCCAAAGAGAATTCCAGGTTTTGAAAACTAACACTGAAAGCATGAAAAACCGTTTAAATGAAACCGAAGAAAGAATTTCAGAACTTGAAGACAGCATGGCAGCTTATGAGCGTGAAA
>PVLD010022711.1:0-28788 GCA_004027595.1 Dinomys branickii | reverse complement strand
TAAAATAAAATAAAATAAAATAAAATAAAATTGTGAACTATGTTTTCAGTCCTGCATACTTGTTTACTTTTGTGTCTGAAAGTGTGGCCTAAGAATCTCAGCAGTTCTCAAGGTCTTGTTAGAGAATCGTAAAGGTTGTACCTGTCATGCCAATATGAGTATATGCTTTGCCTTTTTTATCTCATTCTTGTCCTGGTAGTTTTTCCTAAACACTGACCTGTGATACCACAGTGCATTGAACAACATGGCAGGTAAGCGCCCCCAGCCACACATCGAAGAGGTACTCAAAATAACACTGCACTCATACCATTTTACAGTAAGTTTGCTTTGGAAAGTATTGTAAGCTTAACACTTGTCTATGTTAACACATTACTGTTTCAAGTGCATATTTCTAAATTTCTCAGTTTTCATTTCTAAGACCCTAATATGATTGGCTATAATCTGATAGATAGCAAGACCTTTCTGGGACCCTCAATCAATTTGTAAGATCATATTTGTATTTGTACCATGTGTTTATGAATTAAGTACCAGCTCATCAGCAGTTCGCCTCAGTTTACTTTAAATTTCCCATACCTCAAATTACCGATGCAGGTACCTTCTAACAGTTTCCAGGAACATAAGATCTGCCCCACCCCCCTATCCTTCCCCTGGGCTCAGCCTAGGCACCTTGACAAAATTGCAAGCCGGAGGTCTGGCCTTCTAAGAACTGTGCTTTTACTTCTCAGTTTTATATCTGATACAAGGTTTGAAGTTGTCCTTCTATTCCTTGAGCATTTACCCTTCTTTTTTCATTGGTAGTTCCCTGGGACTTGGACTTCCTGGTTATCTGAAGAATATAACATTTAATCACAAAATTCCCAAGTCATGAATGTTTCTTGTTTTTCTATGTACCATCATCAAGAATTCTGAAGTAATTGAGATTTTTCTTTATTAGAAAACTAGCAATTTAGCGTGACTCAATTCCACGAGTACCAGCAGAAGACAGGAGACTCCTGGGTCAGAGACGAAGGACTTCCCTGCTCACAGCAGTGGCAGTAGCCAGAGTGCCCCCACCCGAGCCACCTCCCTGAGCCTGGGTTCCCACAGGGCTACTCACAGAGGGCAGCAGACACCAGCAAGCAGCCAAGGGTGCTGCAGGACAGGGGTATTGCTCTTAGGGAATTCAGGTGCTTTATAACCAGCTGTAAACCTGCCTGACCTTTGGCCCCGGGGGGGGGGGCGAATGCTTTGTCTTTGCAAGCCTGTTTTCTTCTCCAGAAGGGAAAACTATTTCAGTTTTCCAAACTGTTTGCTACATAAACATCCTTAAGCACATAGTCCAAAAGAAAAGTGATTGGCACTGTGCAGTCAAGATGTTACAGAAACACAAGCAACTACAGAGGACTTTGCCCCAAAAGTCACGGCTCTTGTTCATACACAACACCGAAACTCTAGGTTTGAATTCGCTTCACTTTAATTTCCTAATAGTGATAGTTTAGGACATGATGAGCCTTAAACCCCGATCAATAATTTCAGTCTTGTAACAGCCCATAGTCCTGCTCCCCCACCCCCTGCATCTACTCTTGGTCAGAATGTTCTTATTTTTTTTCCTTTTCACCCAAATACATATGACTCAACCTGTAGATATTTTTAAACTCTCACCATGCCTACCAAAAAAAAAAAAATACAGAAACAAATATCCAAGATATCAATGTAAGAAATATCCAAGAGATCAGTGTAAAAAAAAAGAGATCAATGCAAATGTTCCAGTGAACAGACTGGAAAGCAAACACCAAATAAATATTTCAGCCTGGCGAGTAGAGACACTCTTACTTTTGAATTAAGAAATTTTTTTCCAAAATCAAAGAAATAGGATGTTCCTTCCAATGTCAAGTTTTAAAATCAACTTAAATTTCTGCAAGCCTCCTGAGCTGTGGACACCAATCTCTTCTGGGACAGACAACTCTGGGCAGAGCAGGAAAGGCGCTGTCATGGCCTGCAGCCTTCCCTGTGCAGCTTTTATAATGATGATAACTTCAAATGTTCCTGTTGTGTTTGCTTTGTTGGCCCCTTAATGTAAGCCCCCTGGTCAAGCATAGCGCAACCCAAAGCTGTCCTTTCTGTGCCTCTTGACCTGCAAGTTCAGCAGGGACCTCAGCTGTGTGTTGTCTATAGCAGGCCTCCTCAAAGCCACTTCTCCCCTGGGCCACAGGTACCATATCTGGCCCACTGGGACCTGGACTCACAGAAAAAGTGAGCGGTGGGCAAACAATCAAAGCTTCCTTTGTATCAGAGCAGCTCCCTGTGGTCTGCGCTGTGCCTCCTGTAAGATGAGCAGCGCGTTAGATTCTCCAAGGAGCTCGAACCTTACAGTGAGCTGCCGTGGAGGGGTCTAGGTTGTAGCCCTCCTTTGAATCATCCCAAAAGTATTCCTGTCCCTCCAGTCCATGGAGAAATTGTCTTCCATAAAGTCCATCAGTGGTGCCAAACAGGTGGGGGTCTGCAGGCCTACACTGACCCTTGAAGAGCTGCAGTTCAGCGGGAGGCACCAAGGGTGTCTAATGTGAAGGACTGGCACAGCAAGCCCACTGGGGCAGAGCCCAGCCAAGCGCACTGAGACCTCTTTCAACCAGCGTGGCCTGGACGGTCCGCTTATTGACCGACCCCCAAATGCAAGTATGTGGAAGACGGAAATACTGGACAAAAGCCTCTAGCTTCAAGATAGAGACTCTGAGTTTCAAACCACCTCTTGCAGGAGGACAACTGGTCTTCCCATGGTCCTTTCAGGTAGGAGGGGAAACCTCCAGGAAAGTCCTGGGCCTCTCACCTTCTTCATCTATGAGTGAGTGGTGCACCACAGCAGGCAGGACACTGTACTGAGAATCAGGAACAGCTGGGCTTGTAATCCAAATTCACCAGGGTCCAGAGGGCTGACCACAGTGAGTTACTCTGGGTTTCAGTGTCCCCTCTCCAGAGGGAGGATCCAGAAAGACCCCAGCACCTGCCCCGTGGGCACTCAGCAGGCCTCACTGTGTTCATGAGCAGAGGGGGCAGCTCATCCGCCCCCCCCTGTGTGGGTCACACTGAATTGTCAGCTTCTGTCTGGATGATGAGCCACATCCCAGATCAGAAACCAGCGTCCAACCCTCTGGGGGCAGCCCAGGTCTGATGTGGGGAAGCCGCCAACTTCTAGACTAGCTGAGTGGGTGGAACAGCTGGGGGTCATGAAACAGGTCAGAAGGTGAGCAGGTTCTAGGGTCTTTAACCGGTTTCTCACTAAAAGTGTGGTTGTGTTTCCCCTCACCTGCACCCATGTGTGTCTTCTCCACAGCTCTGCGGCTCACGCTCAGCACGAGGCCAGGTGCCTGTGCAGGATGAGGCACCTAGGAAGGGATGCAGCAGCTCCTGGGGGTCCATCACCAGTCCTCATGGGCAGGGTGTGCGCACAGCGTAAGGACACCTTCAAGAGCCACGCCAGGGCCGGCGGGAGACTCCCAGGGTTTTCTTCCCCTCTTCCTTCTCTCCTGCTCTCTTTCCCTCTCACCACACTGAGAATGGAACCCAGAGCCTTCACGGTGAGCTATAGTCCCAGGTCTTTCCTTCATTCTTTATTTGGACACAAGGTCTCATGAAGTCACTACATTGCCCAGGCTGGGCTTGACCTTGTGATCTGCCTGCCTCAGCTTCCCCGAGTGCTGAGATTCCAGCATGAGCCACCGTGCCCAGCTTCTGCAGCCCCTGCACAGGAATGAAAAGCTCGCCTCGGTGTGTGGCAGTGGGCCTGCTCTGCCTTCTCTCCGCAGCAGAGTGGGCTCCTTGACCTCCCCAATGTTTTCCTGCGTGCTTCTCCTCCTTGGCTCAATCTTCATTTCCGTGGTCAGCAGGTCAGATGACCCCATGCCTGGTCTCGATAATACAAACAGCTCCATAGTGTATATTGTTAGAAGGGCATGTCCAGGAGAGGGGCAGGATCACCCTCCCTTAATCCTGACCTATTGGGCTGGGGTATAGCTCAGCAGCACAAGGGCCGGCCTGGCAAGTGCAAAGTCCTGAGTTCGATTTCCGGTACCACACACACAAAAAACCCTGACCTCTGAAACGAAGGAGGAACTGCAGGAGCCCTTTTGGAAACAGGAGATTCCTACTGACACAGGAATTCAGAGAAGTTTCCTGAGAAGAGGCAGCTGTCAGAACGGAAGTGCTGAGCGGCAGAGCTCACTGTGCTCTGGTTTTCATGGAAAAAGGAGCTGGCTGTCCTTGGAGCAGGTTTCACTACCCCTCTAGGAACCTCACATGTGGACGGCAACTCCTTGTTGGACAGATTTGTTGATGTACAAGAGAAGGACTTAACCCCTTGCCTGCTCATGAGCGGAAGCCCTTTGGGAGACACTGTCCAGTGTAAACACACTCTTTCATTTATAATAACACAATAGGCCTTTGCCATTCATAGTAATAAGTCATGACACTTACGGTCCCCAACCCGATGGCAACAGAAGTGACAGTCACACAGCCGAGGAGCATGGTCACATGTGGCAGTTCTCTGAGGGTCATGCTGGGTTCATGATTCCTCAAACTACTTGTTAAATGTCACTTAAACTGTAAGCAAGCCCGACACTTGGTCACCATTTTTTTTCACATAGAAATACACTCAGAAAGTTTAGTATGGCATGCCCTGTCTGATCTGAGAAACTTAAACTATGGAAGAATGAATGAATGAATAAAATAAAGGGGAAATATAGGAAACTGGAAGACAGACTTGGAGATCAGGGGAAAACGGGAGTAAAAGAAGTGAAAGTGAGCAAAATCCGTTATATGTATGTCATAGTTACTTTTCTCATTGTCAAGGCTAAACACTCAACACCCACAAGTTAAGGAAGGAAAGGTTTATTTTGTCTCACAGTTTGTAGGGGCGTCCGTCCCTAATCACCTGGCTCCAGGGCAGGGTGGCGTGACAGAGGGGCACTGCAGAGAAGGAACAGTCCACGGCCGGGCAGGCAGAAGGCAGCAAAGCAGTGAAGAGGCACATGGCGAGGCTCTTTCTTGTCCTTTGTATTTTATCCAGGCACTCACACCATTAACCCCGCTCCCCTTAATCCACCACGCACCATGAGTCAATCTCAGTGTCACTCAACCTAGATCTGGCCACGTCTAGAGAAGCCCCACCTGTGGCAGCGTGTGGTTTAGGGGGACATCTAGACACAAACCATAACGATGCATGAATCGATTCTCCCGAATGAACACCAGTATTCTGTATTATAAACGTGCACTGACTTTCAGAAGGAAGGGGCTGGGGACATAGCTCAGCGGCACAAGCGCCTGCGGGGCAAGCACAACGTCCTGAGTTCGATATCTGGTACCAAAAACAGCGAAGCAAGCGAGGAAGGGAAGGCCGGAAGGAGAGAGCGCAGTCGGCATTTTTCAGCCCACGACGCTATCACACACACCGATTTAGACGGGAGCAGCAGACTGAGATTGGACCCCTGGCTGAGCGGCCTTGTCACCTACCCCGTCCCGCTGTGCCTCTGGTGCTGCCCCTACTTCTTGGGCTCGTCGTGCAGAGCGAAGCAGGTGAATGCTCAGCAGCGCGACTCACAGTCGGGCCCTCCCGTGTCAGCCGTTGTTGCCGTTATCTGGGAATACCGTGGGCGGATCTGACGCGTGACCGCTGAGCAGCAAGCAGGGCGACTCCTCGCTGAGTAGTCGGGCTTAACTGCCTGCAGCTTAACGAGAGCTTACTGTACCACGTGACAGGGACCTTCGTAGTTACCGCACTACCGGCAGTACACTGAGGTTGTGACCTGTCACTGCCACGGAGCCACGCGCGCCATTTGCTGGAGTGTCTGGTGTGTGCTAGGTGTGTATTCCTAAGCCTGGCAACGCTGCTCTGAGGTTCGCATTAGCTTCATTTATAGACAAGGCCCCCGAGGTCGAGAAAGATTAACTGCTTGCAAAGGCCAAGCAGCGGCGAACGGTGGAACCGAGACAGCCCACCCCGACGTCCCTTGAACTTCCCTTCTGGCACATGGTCGTTCAGTGACCTTATGTTGTGCAAGCCAGGAGCACCTGATCCGCAGCCTGCCTGGTCAGGCAGCAAGGCCGGAAAGCTCCCAGTGCTGGGGCCCTCCCCACTGCACAAGTCCTCTAAGGTTTGTAGCTAACTTTTTCCTCCTCACCAAGCCGCCGTGCCTTGGTGATGGAGCCTCACACCGTCCTGGCCCTGTGCTGAGTGGTTTGGTAAACAGGACCACGCCAGGCGAATGCCTCCGCAAGTCTCACGTCAGGGTTAAGAACAGCGCGGCGCGTGGTAGTGCCCCCTGTAATCCCAGCACTCGAGAGGCTGCAAAGGAGGATCCAAATTTTGAGCCCAGGGTGGGCAATTTAGTGACTTTGGGAGATCTTGTCTCAATTTTTTTAAAAAAATGTTTAAATAGCTAAGGACGTAGCTCAGCGTGAAGGCCGTAACTCACTCCTCGGGTTTTCTTTTTAAGGCATTACTGGGGAAAAGGAAAATTAAACGGCCAAAAGTCAGCAAGAGAAGGCATGAGACTTTGCTTAAAGAAAGTAAGTACAAAAAATAGTGGGCTTCCCAAGACCCTATTAAATGCAGTAGCCCCCGCTTCTGATCTTGTTCTTGCATGTTCCAAGTTCCCCTGCAAATGCATAAAACCACAGGTCACACAAAACCATGGATATTTTTCCTATAGGTTCATACCTATGGTAAAGGTTAATGTCTAAATTACAGTACAAGGGGACTAACGGTAACTAATAATGAAACAAAATAATAAAAATAATATCATTGTTATTTAAAATTTGTATTTATTTCTGGAAATTCCCCTTTAATATTTTTGGATCATGGTTGATTGTAACCATAACCCTGGAAAGGCAGACCGGACAACAAGGAAGCCCTGTAATACAAACTACTAAACTGCAGGCACCTCTGTGTCATTCTCCTCCCTACAAGGCGCTAGGTGACTTATTTTTTTACTAATGGGAATAAAAATGACGAATTTGCTCTGCTCCAACCCTTAGGTCTCATAGTGGGAGGAAAAATGGTTTCTTTTACCTTTCTAGGGTCTTTGAGTGGACTGCAGTTAATTGCCATAAAATGGATTAAAGGAATGTCTTAGTTGCTTTCCTCTCATTTCTGAGACAAAACACGCACAAGTTAAAAGAGGGGAGGTTTATTTCATCTCGCGGTCTGTAGGGGTTTCAGTCCATAACCCACTGGCTCCAAGGCAGGGCATGTGGCAGAGGGCATCACAGAGGAGAAACAGTCCAGGGCAGAGCAGGCACGAGGCGGCGAGCAGCCAGCACAGCAGAAGCAGCAGGCCTCTCTCTCCTTGACAATCTATCCGAGCTGAAAGTATATGGATTGGTGCCACCCACACCCAGGACAGGCACCCATAATCACAGCATCACATTCTTAGTCCCGGCACCACACATCTTAGACCCAACCTCCTCTGAAAACTCCCACCTATGGCCACACAAGGCCTCGGGGAAACTTCTAGACACAAGCCACAACAAGGAGCAAATCCACCTTAACAGATGCACGCATAGGACAGTCCCCTAAACAAGAGACCAGAAGAAGGAGCAGGTGATCACAGAGTGCACAGTATCCTGGAGAAACCAGTGCTGGGGGCCTGGGATTTCTGTGGGGTGGGGGAGGCGCAGGTGGTGTGAGGAGTAGGAGGAGGAAATGTCCAGAGCGGAAAGACTGTTGTGTGACGCACACCGAAGTCTCCCAGGTAATAAGAGCTGTGGGGCGGCCCACTTCCTGACACACGTACTTTTACAAATGTAGATTTCTTTCACAGGTGCAAATCTCTTTTACAAAAGGACAGAATCTCAGAGCTACATCTGTGTCTGTAGTAACTCAGAATAACAAGCTTGAAACATACCAGAAAGTTGTATTTGGGGTGGCACCGTCTCCTTTCCTCCAGGTGTGTTTGGGGTGGCACGTCCCCAACCCCTAATCTCTCTGTCACTTCTGAGTTCCAACTTTTGTGGATGGCTCATCACACTGGAGTCTTCTGCTAACCCATTCTCACGGCCCAGAGTAAATCATGTCCCCGTTACCTCCCACTGCCGCACTTTCTTGAGGGTAGCTGTGTACTTTGACCTTCTCCTCAGACCACACATTAGGCCGTATGCTTGCACTCTGTCCTATGGCATTTTTTTAAAGCCTGTCATGCCGCATGATGTGATTTCACCTCTGAGCCCGTGGAGAGGAAGGCCTGTTGTAGAAACCGCGTGGTGCAAGGTCTCTGTTACTTCTACTCTGCACCCTGTGCCGCTGATGGAGTGCACCTGCCTGTGCTGAATGAGTGAATGAGTGGCCAAAAGCACGAAGAGACCAGCAGAGCAGGCAAATTTCCCCTTTTGTGGAACAGAGTTGGGAAATAATTGGTTTTTTATCTATTGCATTTTTTAAAAGGAATAAGAGGCTGGGTGTGGTGGCGCACGCCTGTGATCCCAGCACACAGGAGACACAGGCAGGAGAACTGCTGCAAGTTCAAGGCCAGCCTGGGCTACAGCTTTTCTTTTTCATCTCAAAAAAAGCATATCAACTAAGGAAGCAACATTTCAGAGGCACCCTACGAACTGCTTAATTAAGGCTTCCAAGCAAAGCTATCATGGATATTCATTTGCGTGCACGGGCTGAGATGTGGTCAGGCCATAAGACAGAGGGATGGCCCGCACGACCTCTCCTGGGGGCCCAGCTCTGCGAGGTTCTTCAGCACAGTTTTGGCTGAAGAGGCGCCTACCATTCCTCACCTTCCCTGGACTGCAGAGAGAGCGATGGCCGTGGGATTATCTGGATGGGGCAGAAATTACCTGCACTTGCAAAATTCGTCACTAGAGGGCAGCACTAGACACCTGGAGAACTGGCTCTAGTTTTTCCTAACATGTCTTCCATTAATAAAACTCCACTGACACTTTGGGGGTGATAGTTTCTTTGGTGGTCGGTATCCTGTCTTGACTATTTTTACAACAGTTCAAGACAGGCGGCAGTTAATCCTGAAGCAGATGCATGCACATACTGTGAGAACCCAGTGCGCTAAAATATGATCCCATCGGGCCAAAAGTAGTCCCCTACGCAGTTATCAAAGGCCCACGTAGCGCACGTTCGTTCCCAGACCTCACAGATGAAATACAAGAGAGTTTGTACAAGTGGGAGAGCAGACAAAATGCGGGTCGGAGTACAGCACCCTGTGGTCAGAATTCACGTCTCCAACGTCGAGGCTGTGCCTTTCCATGACCAGAGGAAGTTAACACTCCAATTGTCTCATAATATGGTGCTTTGTTGTTTTGGTTGTATTCCCTCCCGACCTCCCCATGGACCTTTCAAGTGCCTGCGGTGAGTACAAGGAGAGATAGCTAGCATTTACTGAACACCTGCTGCTCTCGAAGAAGGTGCCTTAAGATCGCACCCATTTGCTGGTGGACAAAGACAGGTTTACATACATCACTTGCCCAGGATCCCACAGGTAGGATGCAGGAGATCTGTATTCAGACTCAGGTCTAATGAAGCAGTATTGTATGCCACTCCCCGAAACCAAACACCTTTCCTTAAAAAAAAAAAAAAAAAAAATCCTTTAAAACCTGACATGGTGGTGCATGCCTGTAACTCCAGCACCCTGGGAGGCTGAGGCAGGAGGATCAAAAGTTTGAGCTCAGCCTGGGCAATTTAGCAACCTAACAAGTCCCTGTCTCAACATACAAGGGGAAAATGCAAGTGAGTTATACTATTAGTGTATCTCAGCTCATTAAAAAGAAAGGTCTGTGCTAATACTGACTGGAGAAATTTTTATGCCCATATCTTGTGCCCTGAGCAACTACTTTAAAGATAGCAAGATGTAATATATTAACTATTATTATTGTTGTCTTACTTTGGTATGAAATTTTGTTTTACCTTTTTTTCCATAAAATAAAACAACGATAAAAAATTTTTTAAAACATGAATCTGATTAAATGATATCGAAGGAGAAAAAAATTAAAAGGGCTGGAGATGGAGCTCACTGAGAAGACCCTGGGTTTAATGTTCTCCACCACAAGGCAAAAAGGTAAGTTTTAAGATTTGCACGGATTTCCCGGTCATTCAGCAAGGAGGACTGCTGAGCAGAGTGGCAGGGCCAATGCTAGGGCCTGCTGACTGTCCCACTGTCCCACTCTCCCACTGTCCCACTGTCCCGTGGCCCTGGATCCCCAGCGTGCACTGGGTCCAAGATCACGGCTGTTTCCACTGCTGAGAAGTGGGACGTCTGGTAGTGGACTCAGCTCTGAGCCCTCCTGGGACCAGGGCAGGCTGATGTGAGAACCTGGGCGAGGGCCGGTGTGTCTTCCAGACAACCCCTCCATGGCTCAAGAAAGACAGGGAAGCAGGGACAGGTGGCAGGCCTCTTACCAAACTGCTGACAGTTCTGCACTCCGCCTCCTGCGTGCACGGCCAGGGCAGTCAGGCAGCCCCAGCCCAAGTGGAGGTCTCCTCCCTAGGGTTTGGGTGACTAATTAGGATTCTTACTAAGCTCATCTTTGAATTTGACTTTCATAAGGGAACTCCTGAGGGACAAAGAAACACGCCTGGCCTGGGGCCTTGGCTGCCCCCTGCTACCGCCTTGCCTGCGGGGTCTCAGCCACCTGCTGCCACATGGCCCTGCCTGGCATATACCATGCTTCTGCCCTTACTGCCCGTGAGTGGGGCAGCACACAGGTGGGAGTTCTTTTTTGTTTTAGATTTTTTTATTTTGTATTTTGCTTGTGGTAATGGATACTGAACCTAGAGCCCTCATAGCTACATCTGGCTTTTTGTTGTTTATTTTTGCAACAGGTTCTCGGTACATCATTAAACTGTCCAGGCTGGGCTCAAACTTAAGATCCGCTACCCTGACTCCCAGAGTGCTGGGATTACAGCTCTGTGCCACCACATCCAGCTCTTTTAAAAGAATTCCAGGTTTCCTGAGTAAGTTCTCCTTGGTCCTTTGAAAACCTAATTCCAAACATGTCCCCCTAAAAAAGGAAAGGATCAAGATATGGGTGGAGGGGGGAGGAGGAGGGGAAGCAATGGAGGAGGAGTTGACGGTGCCTGACAAGTTCCTGGCACTCGGCAGATGCTTGCGGGATGACTTACGAGTTGCTTTGCACAAATCCGTCCACCAAAATGTGCCTTCAGCATCCAGGGCCTGGACCTAAACCACAGTTCGCTCAGATCTGAGCGTGCAGCCGCGTCCTGGGAGGAGCTAGGTTAGTTCTTGTTGGCGAATACACTGGTTAGCTGTCTGGACAGACGAAAGTAACTGCATTGCTTTTCTATCCAATGAAGCCGCACTCTGTATCTCCACAGAAGTTTCTGCACCACTGTATTGCCTGGAGCCCCAGATAATCCCACGGCCATCGCTCAAGTAGACAGAGGTGAAAGGCCATGAACCATGGTCCGCGTGAGCTGCCAGGATATGGAGTGCAGCTTACTGGCCCCTGGCTGGCCCGTCCCTTTTCCGCAGGACACAGACCATGCACAGCAGCCCCAGATATCCTCGGGGAGGAAGACAGGAAGTTGTAGCAGGGAGGTGAGCACTTCGGGGAGTCCAAGACCACGAAGCACCAGCAGATGAAGGTCTCTGCCTGGCCTACCTGAAACCTCAGGCCCAGCACTCTGTGGCTAGAGAGAGTGTCAGCGAGAAGGCCAGTCGACAAGCCACCTGTCCCTGTCCTCATCAAGCCCTACCTGACTTCCGTCAGTGTGCATTCAGTGATGAAGGGCTGTCACAAATAAAGCTCCAGGCATCCCACACCCAACTCCTTCCAGAGCTACATTTCTCCACTACTGGGGTGATGCGCCAGCTGAGACTAGAAAGTAGATGTTGAAGCCCTGTTAACATCACCCAGGTATCTAAGGCTGAGGGGCAGGCACTGGAGATGAGCCCAGGGCCTCACCCGTGCTTGGGAAGCATTCTACCACTGAGTTCACTAAATTGTCCAGGCTGGTCTTGAACTTCTGATCTTCCTTCCTCCACCTGCTGAGTACCATGGCTGGGGTTACAGATATGCGCCACCACACCCAGCCCACAAGTAACTGTTGTTGAATGCGGAAATTCGTCGGTCAACTATTCTCCAGATTCACAAAAGGTAAAATGAAGGAAAGAAGGTTAACATTTGGAGAGAGGCATTGATTAGACCAAACAGGAGCTTGTTACTGTGAGGGTGACAAATACATGGAACAGATTTATTGGAACAATTGCTGTATGAAATCTCCCTCATTCGAGAGACAAAGCAAGGAGCTGGATATCAGTTCAACAAGTTTTATAAAACACAGAGACAGCGTTAATCTAGATGCTAGGAGAATCATTTAAAAATGCAAAATAATGAGCAAAGGGACAGGAAAAAGGAGCCATCATTCATTCCACAGCCATGTAAAGACCTCCCATGCCAAGGGCACTGCGGGATAAAGCACTTATCTCTTCCTGGCTGGTGTCTTTCACTTAGCATAATGTCTTCAAGGTCGTCCAAACAGTTTTGTGCATCAGAGTTCCCTTCCTTTCTAAAGCTGGATAATATTCCACTGAATATTGACATTCAGGAGAATATTTGAACAGCAGCAGCATCTGCCAGATCAATAGCTGCAAACCATGCACCAAACTCTGTTCTTCTTGTCAAAACTATGCCTGGCTCAGAAGCTGCAGCTGGTGCTCATACTTGGTTAAGTTTGCAGTGGATTGTGGTCGTGCCTCACCATCCATCCATCTTTTGTAGAGGTGAGACTGGGGAAGCAAAGGAATAACTCAGCAATAGCTAACCCTACACTGTGAAAGTCTGGGGTGGTGCCGATCACCACCGCTTTCATGATTTCAGGGACTTCTATTTGGCTTTTTCTACTATGATAGTTCTTACTCTCAAAACCAAGAAATAAACATGAAGACGCTGTCTACTACTTGGTGTGCCCATTCCTATCACACATTTGGAAATCTGGGAAATACCCACTGGCTGAGTCTGCACGCTCGGTGGACCTGCTGCAGGAAGTGAGAGGCCAACCTGTGGGCCTGTGCCCTCCACCACCTCTCCTAGCCTGTGTCCAAGCACCTGGGAGGTGAGGACAGAACCTTGTCAGCATCCACTGAGCAAGTGGGATTGTCCAGCCAGCCGTCCTCCTCTCTCAGCTGCCTTTTCTGTGGTGTGTGTTCTTTGGGGAGCAAGCAGAGGTGATGCAAGATGCCGACTCCGTGTGCTCTTACTCCTTAGACCTCTTTACCCTCAGTCTCTGGGGTGCCTACCTGACCCCCAGGGGTCCCTCCAAAGTCCCTTGTGACTCCAGGTAGGACTTTGGAAGGTGATTGGATCATGGGAGCACTTTGCTCATCAGCAGATTCATCAACTGACGAGGTCAGACCTGGTGAGGACTGGATGGAAGAGGTGATCACTGCGGGCGTGCCCTGAAGAGCGCAGCCTTGTGACTCTCCCCATCCTCTCTCTCTGGCTCTCTGGCTTTCTCTGATTTCTGACTGACATGGAAGGAACAACTTCGTCCAGCCAGGCCCATCCACCAGGCTATTTCTGAGTTAGGGCCGGCCAACCATGGACTGGACCCTCTGAAACTGGGCTAAAACAAACCCTCCCTCCTTAGGTTGTGTGTGCTGGGTCCTTTGTCCCAGCCATGAAAAGGAGATGAGTACGTGGCCCTACTCTAACACACGTCCAAGGGCGCAGGCGTCAGCTCAAGTCAGCCGTGTATAACAGTCCAAGAAGGAATGCGTGTGGCTTATGGTTACCCAAGTAAATCTTTCTGGGGAAAGATTAGAGAAAATGGCACCATTTGCAATTGCTGTGATGCTGCAGGACCTTCTTTGCAGTGATCTGGTCTCTCCTCCAGCCAGTCCAAGAGCTACAGTTTTCAACCCAAGAGCTACATCAAGGTTGGAAGCTGAACAAAGGCGTGTGACTTTCCATTATGGTGATTAATTTATTTTGGTTTGAAACACTATTGAATAAGACTTTGAAGGCTGCCATGCCTCTTGCCCTGAGATCAGTTTATTTTATTGGCCACTGTGGAAGAGGTTCCCCTGGGTGCTTTTCCAATTCAGCTGCCCATGAAGTTCATTCTGCCAGCCTAGATTGTGATGGTTAAATGTTTCCACTGCCAGCACCTTTGTGATGGGAAATCCCAGTTATGGAGCAGTAACCTGTCCCACGGACATCATCCTCCTGTGTCTCTCATGGCACCGGTGCCCCCCAACCACACAGTCCTCCCTGTGTGGTAAGCAGTGCTTCCTGTAGGGCCTCCCAAGACAAGTCCAACTGGTGACTTTCCTCATCTTTTACAGCAAATCCAGTGGAGCAGGCCCGCTTCACCGAGTCTTTAAAACTCTTTCTCTACAGTGTGCCATGACAGCTTTAGAACCCCACTTTAAGTAGCATCATTTTCTCCCTATCTACAAGGCCATCCTGCCAAAGCCTGGTCCCCTGCACCCTTGCCAGGGCAAGTGCTATGCAAAAGAAGAATCCCTCTGTGTTGAAAAACACTTGTCCAAGGACAAACGTGCCTTTGATCTAGCACCTGCAAGGTGTACACCCAGCTACATGGTCCAGGTGTCCAGGTTCCTGCCAGTACTTAGTGGCTAGATCATGTGGCTACTTTCATGCATAATCCTTCTCCTCCCTCAGCATGTGTGGTATTCTCCAGTTTAGGTCACACCTGTGTCAAGGAGGGAACGTGAGGCCACAGTTGAAGAAGACCAACATTATCTCATCAAGCATGTGCTTTGTTTAAGGCTCTTGATAGTCCTGGCAAAGTGAGGTAGGGGCTGTTAAAAAGGGACTGAGCCACTTTCTGGGTTGTAGAAGTTTGAGAGAGTTTGAGTGCCCAGAGTTTTTCAACACAAATACCCATGAACCCCCATCCCAGGCTTTGAGGCTCTGCTTTTGTGCTATTAGGGCTCTGACTTGGGCTGGAGAGGCTTTCAGAGCTGAGACTTCAAACTTCTCTATACTCTGCCCTCTCACCAGTGATCCCTGAGCCTGGACTTCTGGTTGGCATGGGCTCCAAATCTAGAGAAAGTAGAGTTTGCCTCCAATGAAACGTGCCTACTTCCACATTTTGCTGATTTGATAACCGATAACTCTGAACCTGACAGTCTCTTCCTTCAAAGCATTTCTCACAGCCTCACAGGTCCACAGTCCTTCAATTACCATGGCCTATGGCGTAGTTTCAAAACACATGAGGTATTGTCCAAGCACACACCTCTGCTTCGGTCTGTATTCCATTCCATTGTAACACAGGTGCAAAGCATTGTAACTGAGTGAGCGCTGCACACCAGGAACCAGCAGTGCCAAATCTACCACCAGGGGCAAAATCGTCATGGCCCGCTGGACGGTGAGTAGACTGATCCCAACTCGCTCCTCAACATCTGCTCCCTCAGACCAGCTTAGATCTGGTTCCCTAAAGCAGAGCCTGAGACAGGGACTCCGGTACCTGTGATTTACTAAGGGTATATATTCAGGATAAAGGGGAGAAAGGAAGCAGGATGGAGCATGGGATGGGGCTAACATGCATGTGATCTCAGCTGCAGTCCAGATGACCCCCACAGGGGGCTCCAGATCATAAACTGCACTGCAGAATCACAACACACTGAGGCAAGGGAGTTGGCCTTGGAAATCAGCGATCAGGCATTCGCCGGTGGAGAGCTACTCCAGGGCCCTTGCAGTTAGGGGTAAGTAAGCTCCCAGGAGAGACAGCTCCTACTACACCAGAGGAAATTCTGGAAGAAGCTGTGGGCCATCAGCAGACAACACTCAGGAATTTAGCATTCAGTGCACAGATCAAGGGTGTGGGGCTGGGAACTGATACACTGGCTACAAGGCAGAACTTGGCTGGTGACAAGGGACACCAGTGCCACTCAGAGGTCTGCAGTGGATTGCTAACTGGTGATCAGTTTAAAACCCCCAGCTGAACTGAGTAAGTATGGTTCCGGGTGTAGGAGGCCCACCTGGGGATTGTTGCCAGCAGCATACAGGCAGAACTGGAGAAGGAGAAAGAGGCTTTTGGGGAACCAAAGAGGCTGCTGGGAGCACAGAGAGGCTGTCAGGAGCTGGTGGAAGCTGTAAGGAGCTATTGGTTGTTTTGGAGGAGCTCATCATGCTGGCTTTCCTGATGAACTTTGCTGTTTTCATCCTCTGAGGAGCTCAGGACCTTGTTAGCACTGAGAATGGCTTGGGTTCACTTTGGGGGAGCTCTGGTCCTCACTCTGAGCATTGCTTCCTGGCTCTGGAGGGGAAGATGGTACACTGCTGGTTTCTTGGAGAAGCTTGCTTCATTGGCTTCCCTGATGGGAACTTGGCCATCTAGATCATTGGAGGAGCTTGGTACCTCACTGTTGCTGAGGATGGCTGTGGTACCTTTCAGGCAAGCTCTGGTTCTTACTTTGCACATCGCTTCCTGGCTCCAGTGCAGATCCCTCAGCCTGCTAGCACAGATCCTTCCCCCAGCTAACACAGACTTCCTAGCTTCCACTACTGACCTCTGGGCCTTCACAGTGCAGATCTGTGAAACAGGCCTGCATGAGACATTGTTATGAGCTCTGGGCTTCCGGTAGGATTCATGGGAGGCATTGTTATGGGCTCTAGGCCCTCAGCTGGACTCATGCAGGACATTTCCATGGGTTCCAGGCCCTCAGGTAGTTTCCTTGGTCATAGTGTGTAGACAAATTTCCTGTACTCTTTTGTGTATCGTTCTTTGGGTGACTATCATAAATAATCTTGCAAACTATGTATCCTGTATTATATTGTTCACCTTGCAAAAATATCCCCCAAGCTAACACAGAGGTCCAAAACCACCGAGGAAGAAACAGTGGCTAGAACGTATACAGAGAGATCCATGACCCACAAGGCGGGAGCTAAGGCAAGTATTCTCCTGGCCGCTCTTCCACAGTTCTTCTCTCCCACAGTCTTCATCAGTGCACACAGCTGTGTAGAAGCCAAGGGCAAGGAGCTCATTAACATGATGTACACAAGTTGGCCCGCTGGGACACACAGCTGGGTAGGACAGGGAGCAGTGACTGGCGATGACCATCATGGCTAAACATGCAAAAATGGGAACTGCCTAACACGGTGAAGGGTCCCTGCCAGCATCAACACAGAATCTCACCTAGCGCTCAGCAGGAACGTGTGCCAAACGGTCCCTTTGAAACTGATAAGACGATGTCCACTCTGGTCACTTCTGTCCATCCTGTGATGAAGCGTTGTTCTGGGCAACAAGACAAGCGAGTGAACTGGAGGAGCAATGCTTGCAGGGACAGAGGCACAGCTGGCCTTATTCACAGATGATGAGACTTTCTGTAAGCACAAATCCAGCACAATCTAAGGTGTAGTAGAATTAGTAAATGACTCCGCTAGTTTTCTAACAGAAAGCAAATTTCCAAACAGCAAGAGCTGTGCGTGTCTGTATACCAGCAACAAGAATTAGAAAATGTACTTTCTTTTAAAAAGTAACCTTTAATTTTAAAAAGCTGCAAAGTGGGGCTGGGGATATAGCTCAGTGGAATAAGCACTTGTCTAGCAAGCGCAGGGTCCTGAGTTTGATCCCCAGTACCGCAAAAAAAAGAAAAAAAAAAGCTGCAAAGTAACTATGTATATTTTAAAAATATATACAAACCATTTCTACATAAATTCATAAAGCATTGATAAACCTCAAAAAGACCCAGATAAAGAGAGAATGAAGGCCATCTTCTGCAAGTTGCTCTATCCATTGAATGTAGCTGCAGTGAAATCACAAGGGCTTTTGGTATCAGTGGGTACTGGTCGTACAGAACGACAGGCTTCATGCTGGGACAGTCACACACACAGTAGACTTTGATCATTTCCTCCCTCAGTTACCTGCCTTCCCTTTCCTCCTCTTCACATTCCCTTCTGCTTCTTAATAGACTTCTTTCTGCTTTTATGTCGTCTTTTTTCTACAGTCCACATCTGAGAGAAAATATATTTGAAATCACAAGTGCTGTCATGAACATGAAATTTATTCTAAAATGCATGTGGAAAAAGAGGTCCAGAAGTAGCTGAGACACTCCTGAACAAAATAAACAAGAAAAGAGGATTTGCCTCATCGGAGTTACCACAGTGTATAGAACTATGGTAACTATTACCTAAGTGCGATATTGGCATTTGAAAAGTAGCCCAATAGAGAGCAGACACTTCAGACCAAATCAGTGGAAACTGGACACAGGACGGGACCACACTGCAGATGAATGAGGAGACAGAACATTCATTACACTGGCTGCTAGTAGAGCAATATGGGGGTACAGGAGAAGGAGCCCTACATTATATCATGCATAAAGTCAGTGACAGGTAGATTATAAACCCAAATGTCAGAAGTGAACAAGAAGTGTTTAAAAACAGCTTCCATGGTGGAGTAGGAAAGGATTTATTGAATTTAGGTAGCCATGTGCACACATGCGTAACATGAGCCTGGGAAAATCTCCCTCAGTTTCCCAACTTGAAAATCAGAAAGGCTGGACCAGAGGTCAGGAAGTAGTTCTGTGTCCCCTGCTAGCTTCTGTTGAGGAGCAGGGCAGCAGACCATGTCCTCTTCTAAGTACTTACGACATGAGGGGCGGAGTGAAATAGTCTACATCTCCAAGGTTGCGGTGATTCCCTAATCAACTGAAGGCATCTTGTTTTATTTTGTTTCTTTTGAGACTGGGTCTTGCTATGTAGTTCAGGCTGGCCTTCAGCTCACTTTGTACTGGAGGCTGGCCTCAAATTCCCAAGGATCCGCCAGCCTCAGCCTCCTGGAGTGCTGGGATTATAGTCATGTGCCGCCAGGCCCAGCGAAGGCATCTTCTTTACCTAAGGAAACAGGTCATCTTATGATGTAAGGCTGCTTTCTCATCCCTAACACGAATGCCAGAAAAGGACTGAGCACCCTTCTTGGGCATTGTCCTCTCTAGGGTCATATCTGAAGTGATGTCATGAAAGGCTTCCAGAGGGAAAGCATGTCTTCTGCAGGAAAGTTTTGACCTTTACAGAGAGGTATTAAGTAGCCTCTCCTTTGTTCAGCCAGGCCTTCAGGCTCCAGCTCTGGTAATCGGTGCTCACAACGGTTAGATGGGAAACTTAGATTTCAGGTATGAGTCACGACACCCAGGATGGGCCAGGGGAATACCCTGTCCACTGGAGACCACCCTCCCCAGCGGATGGGGTGAGTGAGTCAGCCAGCAGCTGTCCTTGTGAAGTCGTATGCAAGATTCCCCCCACTTGGTACAAGTAATCAGGGACTTTTCTTTTGTTTAAGAAAACACAAAAGCAAAGAAGTAACACACCAACCTGTCGAATGGGATTTCATGTACTAATTCCCAAACTGCGACAGCCTGAATCCCTTTGAAGAAACTTTTTGTTTTCTAACTTCTTATTGTGGGAATTCCAAAAGTATACAAAAGTAAAGATTTGGGGTGTCACTCAGTAGTAGAGATGTGCTTAACAAGCATGAGAACACAGGTTCAATCTTCTGAACCATGTGTGTATACACACGCACACATGTGCTCACACACACACACACACGTATACACACACACTATATATATATGTAGACAGTACGTATGTGTGTGTGTGTGTATATACATACATATACATATACATATATATATATATATATATATATATATATATATATATCAGAGGGAATAATACAACCAGCCCAGCGTGCCAGCTGCTCACCTTCAGCATGATGAATTCAGGGACTATCTCATTTCATCTGTACTCTGCTTACTTCCCTATCCCCTGGGTGATTTTGAAGTAAATCCCCCATATCATAATATTTAGCAGTGAATTCAGTGGAATTTTTAAACTTGTGTTTTCATTTAAACTGAACATTAAAAACTCATATGTTATTACTGACCTGTTATAGACCTTGGTTTGTCCTAGGTTACCCATGCAGTAACTGACAGAGCAGGGTCCAAAACTAAGCAATCTATCTCCAACTGAAGGATAAACATCTATAATTAACACCCCTGCTAGAAGCAGTGAGGTATATTGGATAGGGAAGATAATTTCCAGCTTACATAACCAGCACTTGCTATGTTCAAAATAGCTATGTAGATGTGAAGAGTGCTTGCAAGGTACAAAAAGCTGTGTACTTTACACATTCAGCAGCCCAACACTCACATGCTGCAATAAACCCAAAATAATACCAGCTCAAAAATAATCAGCCTTGAAAACTAGAGACCAGAAACTCCAGCCCTGGTCAGCCTCTCCTGGCTGTACCAGCCTTTGCTCTTCTCTTGCTTGGTGGCTGTTCACCCATCCTTTCACTTAAACCCTATAAACTCCTTTATGTTTCCTAATAGCTGTCTGAGATATTATTGTGCACACTTTGCAAAGGAAGAAACTCAGTTCTAAATGGTTGACTAAGTTTTTCAGGCTTTTGCTAGTAAGAGGTCTGTCTCAAACTGACTTCAAGGTCAACATTTTCCCCCACATAGGCTATAAGTGTTGACAGCACCAAAAGTGTTTGCAAGCATAAAACACAGTGTACAAATACAACTTGTGTTTTCCTGTTTATCAAAAATATCAAGCAGTTTTTCAGTAAAGAGACTAAATGCTACATCAATTCATGAACAGCCTGCAAGTTACGTGTGGTTATATGCAAAGGACTCTACTTTACAATGAGTGTGCCAGGAATTCAGAGCCCCCATTTGGATAATCTTACCAGCAAATTCAGGGGACTTGGGTAATACATTTCAGCCCCTGGGAACATGAAATGTTCTGTAGAGAAAATGAGAGATCTCACACAAAATTCTGATTAACTGAGGGGCACTTGTCCAGCTTACCCTTAACCACTCACACCCAGTACCCAATGGGTAATGACCTGCTTGAACATTTGAAATATAACACAATAGCAGACACAGAGAGTCTTTCCAAGAGGCTCCCTTAAGAGGAAAAAGGAAATGCAGTAAAGGCATCCTAAAGGCCAGAGAGGGAAGAAATGCAAGGCATAAAACTGCATGTCCTATGTTTTTGAGGAAAACATGCACTAATGCTTGTTCCTGGCTGTTCTGAGGCTCCTACACAATTCTGCTGGAGCAGAAGGAAGGAGAGAGGATGGGGCTGGTGTTCCGGCTCTCTTTGGCCCTCAAGCCGCTGCAGAATCACTCATCCTTCTACTTGAATCCTACATTTTGAGATCTCTGTGAAAACAATGCAGTCATCCTTTAATAAAGCCCCTCTTTCTGCACACTGAGAAACAGTATATGTGTTAATTTCTTTAGTTATCTGAAGAAATGTTACTTTTGTTGATACTATTAAAGAAGAGCTTTGGGAGCTGGGGATATAGCTCAGTGGAATAAGCGCTTGCCTAGCAAGCGCAGGGTCCTGAGTTCGATCCCTAGTACCGCAAAAAAAAAAAAAAAAAAAAAAAAAAGAGCTTTGAATTACTTTTGTGTGGAGACTTACAATATACTTCTAACCAAACATCTGCAAGCACACCTAAACGTCAGTATTTTGGGTTTAATACATTCTAGTAAATTATTTATCAATGGCAAACTTAGCCTAAAATTGTTTTAAAAGGCAAAGTGTTATGATTCAAAATTTAAGCTAAAGATTCAGTTGACTTTGAGTATCTGCCAAACAATAACTGACTGATTGATTGATTATTTTATTTTTGCAGTGGGAACTGAACTACCTTCACTGAACTATATCCCTAGCCCTTTTTCATTTTTTACTTTGAGACAGAGTTTTACTAAGTTTATAAATTAATTTCCCAGTCTTTGCATGAATTTGCAGTCCACTTGCCTCAGCTTCCCAAAGCGCTGAGAGTACAGGCACCTTGCCCAGCTCTGGGTCAACTTTTAGAACCATGTCTCTCCCACCTAAAACCCTGTCTTCACCAAAGCACACCCAATGCTCACCAGCTGTGTACTTTACACATTCAGCAGCCCAACACACACACACCGCAATAACCCCAAAATAACACCAGCTCGAAAATAATCAGCCTTGAAAACTAGAGACCAGAAACTCCAGCCCTGGTCAGCCTCTCCTGGCTGTACCAGCCTTCGCTCTTCTCTTGCTTGGTGGCTGCTCACCCATCCTTTCATTTAAATCCTATATTTTGAGATTTCTATAAAAATATCACAACCATTCTTTAAATAAAACAATTTTTCTACACGCCGAGAGACAATATATGTATTAATTAATACTCTGTAAGGCAGAGAAAGAAAGGATAGGCTGAGTGGGGCTAGCATTTTTGATCTCTAATTTCAAGGCTGCTAATTCTCTAGCTACGTTGTATTTATGGGGAAGGAGAGTAGGTACTAACAGAGACAGTGCTCTGATCTTTGCTTAAAAAGAGAAACAAGAACAGATAGCATATGAATATGGAACTTTTTCTGTTCCATAGCTGTGGAGAGAGATTCCAGGATACATACTAAATTGTTACACGTGACTGTTTGCTAAGTCACCTGTGTGCTCAACAACGCCCAGTGTCCCTCATGGAGCGCACTGAGGGCAGCAAGCTCGTTCTGCCCGGTACAGTGCCGTGGCTCCCAACATTACATCAGGTTCCTTCTTCACTGTTCCCGAAACGAAATTCCTAGCAAATAAAACTTACCCGCACACCAATTGCTACTGTCTAAGGATCTGTTTTAGATTTAAGAGAAATTATAATGCACTTACATTATCATAAAAGAGACATTCACCATGTCAAGAGCACATTACAGCCAACTTACAGTTTAAGACGGCAAGTACACACGTACATCAGCCCCCACATGCTCCTGAAATCCTACGGAGTTTTATACAAGAGAAACAAAGGAAAGACAGAGAGACAGAGACGGAGATGGAGATGCAGATGGAGACAGAGACAGAGACAGAGTGTGCAGTTGGAGAACTGGAAAGTTACGTGGTAACTTAGCACACCCAAGAAAATTAAATGATGCAGTATTGGAATTCGTATACTTTTTTTTTTGGTACCAGAAATCGAACTCAGGACCTTGTGCTTGCCAGGCAGGCACCATGCCACTGAGCTGTACCCCTGCCCCAGTAATGCAGTATTGGGAAAAGTCAAAAAAAGGAGCTGATATGAATAGCAGACACCCAGGCTGTGGCAATCGCACCTCGGTCCCTCCGGAAGAGGTAGCAAGTACCCCACATCCATCCTGCGCTTCGCTCATCCCTGGTGGGGGACTGGCAGGTGAGTCTCCAAGAACAGCAGCCCAGAGCATCTGTGGGTGAGGAACAAGAACAGCTGGGGGTGCTGCTTGAGCTCCGAGGACAGTGGGGGTGGTGCTAAAGTGCCAGCATCCGGGACTCCACCATCCAGACAGGAGACCTAAAAATCTAAAATCTACTCCAAAAGGAGTAGATACAACAGGAAGATACAAAATTCAACATGCCGTTGAGCTTTTCCCCAGTGATGAGGCACGGGCAGATCACCCGGATCACTGCCCAGGTGACACTTCTGCAGTAAACGTCATGGCTGTGAGCCCAGCCTTCCGCGCAGTTTGCGCCTGCTCAAACTAGAGCCCAGGCCCAGTAGGCTCTAGGGCAATCCTCGTGACACAAAACTGGAGCTCAAAGAAAACTAGCCAGGAAGAATAAGTATGAGGGAAAAAGAGAAGAAAAAAGTGTCTTTAATGATCATTAATTTCCTCTGAAAAAGACAACAGGATTTTCTATCCGTGAAATGTAAACAGTGTTTACAAGAGATTTTTCTGAGAATAGCTATATGTTTTAAAATTAATAGAATAGAATTTTTTCAAAAAACTCTCTGGAAGACTTTGGGACTAAAACTGAAAAAAAAAAAAAAAACTTCCAGAAATTACAGTGAAAAAAAAGAAGAAGAAAAAGTAGAGGTTAAACGTACACACACAAATAAGAAAATTATAGGATCTAATTAATGTCCATGAGAAAAACCTGAGAAAATGAATAGGAAAATAACATTAAAGAAACGGTACATATAAAATTCTCAGATATGAACACAGGTGTCCAGAGTAGGAGCCCCATAAGATTCAGAACAGTTGCTGTCATTACCAGGAAATTTCAGAAAGCCAGTGCCAGGCATCAAGCATCGAGTTTTAGAAAACCGTGCTGGAAGGTAGACACAAAGAGTGTACCTACAAGTTTTAAAGGAAAAGAGTTTCTTAGACCCCTGTCCTCAGCCAACCATTGGTTGAATATAGAGCGGCGTAAAGACAGGTTTTGAGAGGCAAGTTCTCGGGAAGAACTGCCTCCAGCGCTTTCTTTCCGGGGAAGCCGGGGAAGCCGTGGAGAAAGCCCTCTGCGGAAAGGACGGAAGGAAGCGGCGTAGGAGCTGGGCCAGGGTGGTCCAGGCGGCCCTGGGAGGTCCTGCTGGCTTCTGCATCTCCGTGGAGAGCAAGTCACCAGTGTGTGGCCCTGGGACACACGGCTCAGCTCACGCTGCAGGCCAGAACCTGGAGGGAGGCAAGGAGGCAGTGCCAGCCTCCTGCTGCGGTGCTCCCGGCCCCCCCCCCCCCCCCCCCCCCCCCCCCCCCCCCCCCCCCCCCCCCCCCCCCCCCCCCCCCCCCCCCCCCCCCCCCCCCCCCCCCCCCCCCCCGCTCTCCTGCCAGGGCCGCCTCGCAGGGCTGCCCCTCTCCTTGCAGGGTTAGAGTTGCACCCTCCTTTTCAATGCCTCATTCCCCACCCTCACCTTTTTCAGGGGTGTTTTCCCCAATCATCTGCTTGCCCTTTGGGGTGTCTGTTCCCAGCAGACTCAAAATGGCACAGCTCCAAGACAGGTGACAAGTCTCCCAACTTCTTTTCCTCAAGGAGCCAGTATCATTCAAGTCCCAGCGTGACTTTACCGAGCAACGCTAGCGTGGATGGAGGAGGCTTGGAGGGTGGTTTAGCTGGTAACAGATGTGTAAAGCATAAGCCCCCTAAAAAGGGGCAATGGTGGGACTGGCAAAGGTGTAGCTCAGTGGTAGAGCACTTGCCCTGCATGTGTGAGGCTCTCAGTTCAAGCCCCAGCATAACAAAAAAAAACAAACCAAACAAAACAAAACAAGGCATCATTATCTTTGGAGATGGAAAGTCTAGTTTACTGCATGATTCAGTTCTAAGCAATGATAATAATGTAAACAGTGAACACTGATCTAACTGCATTATAATTTAGGGTGGAAGAATAGGAGACAGGAAGTGTTCGTGAACATGGTGGGGGCCAATAATGAAAGGGAACTAAATCTTCAGTGCTCACATTTGGAACTCCGTAGGTAATGCCTAAAACAGGAAAATGGAAAAGTAGCCACGTAAGCATGTTACTTAACAGTAAAGTGATTATTACCTAAAGAACAAGTTAAAACTGTTCAAAGTAGTCATTTCTGTAGTATAGGAGGTTGAGGAGAAAATAGTTGAGGTAATTATTTGTTTGTTGTTTGTTTGTTTAAAAAAACATAAAGAACAATTCAAACCCAGAACGGTGGTGCCTGCCTGTAATCCCAGCACTCTGGGAGACTGAGACAGAAGGATTCTGAGTCCAACGTGCACAATTTAGGAAGACCCTATATCTAAAAAGAAAGTTTAAAAAGGACTGGGGATTTAGTTCAAAGGCCCTGGATTCAGTTCCCAAAATGGAAAAGAATAATTTAATTTGTAGTGTATTTCCCATTCACCCTGAAAATATTTGTCAACAGTGTTTATGGCTACAACTAAGATAACTCATGGTTCACACTCCTCACCTTACCCCGAATTTCTCCCCCAAATATCCTGCTTTTATTATTATTTTTTGAGTCCAACTCATCGCCACCAAGTTTGCTGCCTGCACAGGGAGAAAGTTGGCAACAGAGAGACATGACATTTCCGTGCAGGGTGCGATGTCCCAAGTTGTGGTTCTGCACTTTGAAATTCATCACAGCGGGAAACACTGAAGTACTGATCACATTTACATTTCTGTTACAGTTCAAGACAATTTTGTTTAGTTTCCCAAGAATCACTTGTATATTTTATTTTCACATTGAAAACCAGTCAGATTGGCTTCAGCCTCAGGCAATATGTTTGTGTAAGATTAAATGAAAATGTTGGCAAGGAGCTATACTTTTTTTTCTAAACGGGAAATGGCTTAAACTTTGAAATATTGAAGCAACTGATACAAAGCCAGCATGGTGACCAGTGAGGTCAGGGAGATGGTGGCAAGGAGGACTGCAGACCACACTGCTTGGCCTTTCCCTGGAGCTTCACAGGGTTTGCCATGGGGGACTCTCTGAGAGAGAAGATTGCTGTCTTGCCAGCTGACTTTGTAGAGGGGGACAAGAGAGCAGATGGGAGAAGGTGTTGTCCCAAGCAATGGCCAACCCTGGGAATTACTAAACAGACATAAAATATAGCCACAGACTTAGGGACAAAAGGCACAAAGAATTCAGATAAGTTTGAATTCTCTGAAGGAAGTCCTCTAGATGAGGAGGATGTGGGCTTGGAAGGAAGGCCTGGCCCCCAAGACACGCAAGTGGAAGAGCTCTCAGCAAGGGACTCCAGGCACTGGAGCCTGGCCAGGGCAATGGGGAGACTTGGGCCGGAAGAGATCTCAGAGCCAAGCCCCTTGAGTGGGCCCTTCGGAGAGCCCACAGAGTGCAGAGCAGCCAAAGAGTACAGAGGAAAGAGAAGCAGAGGGTGTGGGGGAGGCCAAGGTAGGAGCTGGGGGTGCCACAGGACACCTAGTTCAAACATTCCTTCTGAAACATCGAGCACCTCCAGCCCCGGTGAGAGAAGAGCCTCCAGAACACACAGATGTCAGATACAACTGGCCAGACAGGCTGTACATTGAGCACCAGGGGCTGCTGGAGGTAGAGCAGAAGACAGCACTCCCCCACCCCACCCCCCCGCTGGAAACAGACCAAGGAAGTGGCTGGCCTAAGTGGACACCCCAAGGACAAGGCAGTAAAACAAACGAGAAAAGGGAAAGAAATCACACCACGGGGGATTTCAAGAAATCAGCTAACCTTCTGGGAGTCTGGGGCCCTTCCCACCCACCTGAAAACCGTTATCATCATGGGTTTATAAGAAACTGTTTGATGCAGAATACCATAGAGTGTGATTTCTTTGGCTTTCCGTCATGCCTTCGGGCAGATTGATGCCCTGGGTGACATGTGTCATTGCTGGGTGACTCCCTGAGGCAGTAGGCGGCCTCGGGCATGTATTGTTAGATTCTCCCCACACCGTGACTACATATCACACTGTGTTTGAGGTCTTTCCAACTGCTGAAACCACTTCCTAAGTTCGAGAAATGAGCTGTCTTTCTTCTCAGGTAAGATGCAAAATATAAACACAAGCCCTGTTGAAAAGGTAGTTGAATAAAGTTATGCCACATTGGAATGCCTCCTTCAACAGTCTAAAAATCATAGGCTTTGTTGAAATGTTCTCATCAGTGGCTGGTTTTGTCTGCATTCTATCTTAAGACAACATGAAGAGCATGATGGGAAATACACATTTTTTACTTCAGCAGAAGCAATGAAACTATGCAAAAGTTCAGGGATATTTGAAAGGACTATATGGGTTGTATTCTGCATATTTTATGCATGTGGCTTTGATCGCTGTTGACACTAAATGAATAGTAAATGTCTTAAAAGAATGTTTAACGCTAATGAATGCTAGTTCATAAAAGTCAAAGTAGGGCATCAGAAAAATCACAGAACAGTTGTGGTTTTGAACACATCTGCAATGGTTTATATGATCATCTGTTGTGTCAGGAAGTATTTACTTCTTTTCTTTTTCCTGTCCTAAAACAATGCTTGTTAAATGGTGCATTAAAAAAAAACCTGTAAGAATACTATTTTCTCATTCATCTATTTCTTTACTTATTCATTTGTATCACTATATTTTGATAGTTTGAGAATTTAGGATAAGGTGTTGGTGAATTATATTCACAGTTAAGCTCTCTAAAAAATACATGTATTTTGGTTGCAGTGCCTGGTTACAAACAGTAAAAGCTGACTGCAGAAAACTTCCTCAAATAAGTGATTTGTTGAAATATACTGAATGATCTATAGCATCAGAACACAGTTAACAACCAAAGCTGGCTGGGCAGTGGACACATGAAAAGGCTGCAGCCCAGCCTTCGTGAGCAGTGCCTAGTGCCTCGCATATTTAATTTGTGGCCTCTGCCGCTCCATTCCACCCTGCCAACATGAGCAATCCCTAACTGCCCTCGGTCTGCCCTGTACCTTGTCCGGATTTGAAGTAGGTGATGAGAACACCCAGCTAGCTTCAGTCTCCAGGAGAGGGGAGGTAGGCTGCTTCCCCATTTGGGGTCTAGAGAGGAGAAGGAACACGGCGGCTTTCCTGACCCACACAATCCGGCATTACCCCACCAGGAAGGAGGTTCCAGAGAAAAAGCTAGGAGTGCTAGGCACAATAAACCGCAGTGAAAATACCATATCCCTGGAGTGTGTGCTGTGTACGGCCTGCGCACCACACCTAGCAGCCTTTGTTTTGTTTTGTTTTGTTCTTCTGGTACTGGGAATGGAACTCATGACCTTGAACTTGCCAGGTAGGCACTTGTGCCGCTGAGCTACATCTCCAGCTCCCAGCAGCCCTTTGTACAGTACATTTTGTTCTATTTTCTTCCATCAGTTTGTTTGGAAAGACTCATCAGAAGCCACTACATTGACTTCATAAGCTACTAATGGGTCTCATCCTCATCATTTGAAAAACACCACATTATAGCATGCTTAGGGCAGTGGGTGGGAAATACACAGGCCCCTTTCTAAGTTCACCTCTAGCTTACAAGTTCCTCTGATAATTCCACCCTACACTAGCTCCAGAAGAAGCATATTCTGAACTGCTACCTCCCATGGGGCCCCCTTTTCCCTGATGGGGCTTCCCCCTGCC
>PVLD010022710.1:0-28799 GCA_004027595.1 Dinomys branickii | reverse complement strand
AAAAAAAAAAAAAAAAAAAAAAAAAGAGAAGGAAGAACCAACAAAAGCTGAATCAAGAAGATATAAAAATTCTGAATAACCCAATATCAGTTAATGAGATTGAAAATGTAATTAAAAGCTTACTAACAAAGAAAAGCCCATGTCCTGATAGATTCACTGCTGAATTCTCAAGAAATTTAAAGAAGATTTAATGTCAGTACTCCTTAAACTCTTTAATGAATTTGAAAGGGAAAAAATACCCCCTAACTCATTCCTGGAGGAAAGTATTACCCTGATACCAAAACCAGAGAAAGACTCAAACCAAAAAAGAGAACTACAGGCCAATCTCCCTAATGAGCATAGACACAAAAATCCTCAAGAAGATACTAGCAAACAGAATTTAGCAAATTATCAAGAAGATTATACACTAAAGCCAAGTGGGATTCACCCCAGGAATGCAGAGATGGTTCAACATATATAAATCAATAAATGTAATACATCATATCAACAGAGCCAAAGACAAAAATCACATGATCATCTCAATAGATACAGGAAAAGCTTCTAATGAAGTCCAGCACTCATTCTTGATGAAACCCTACAGAAAATCAGAGTAGATGGTCTTTACCTCATCTGATTAAAGCCATCTATGACAGCTAACATATGAAATGGTCAAAAACTGAAAGCATTCACTCTAAAATCAGGAGTAAGATAGGGATGTCCACTATCACAACTTTTATTCTATATAGTTCTGGAAATATCAGATCAATTAGATAAGAGAGAAATAAAAAGAATAAGGATAGGAAAGGAAGAAGTTAAACTATCATTATTCAGAGATGACATGATACTCTACATACAAAACTCCAAAAACTCCACCAAAAGACTCTTAGAGTTAAGAACAAATTCAGTATAGCTGGATACAAACTCAATACTCAAAAATTGATAGCATTCCTGTACACAAACAACAAACTCACTGAGAGAGAAATTAGAGAAGCCATACCCTTCACAATAGCATCCAAAAGAATAAAATACTTAGGAATCAATCTAACAAAGGAAGTAAAGGAAAATTACAGTACTCTGAAAAAGGAAATAAAAGAGGATATCAGGAAATGGAAAGATATCACTTGCTCATGGATAGGAAGAACCAACATAGTGATAATGGCCATACTCCCAAAACTGTTATACAGATTTAATGCAATCCCAATCAGAATACCATTAACATACCTCATAGAACTAGAGAAAACGTTCCTAAAATTCATCTAGAAGCAGAAAATATCTAGAATAGCAAAAGCAATCTTGGGCAACAAAGGCAAGGAGGAGGCATCACAGTCCCTGACTTGAAATTATACTACAAAGCTACTGTGATAAAATCAGCATGGTACTGGCAAAAAACCTGAAAAACAAAAATAAACACAAACTAGACTTGAGGACCAGTGGAACAGACTAGAAGATGCTGGCACAACTACAAACACATTCAGCCACCCTACCTTTGATAAAGGGGACAAACATGTTTATTAGAAGAACGACAGCCTCTTTAATAAATAGTGCTGGAAAAACTGGCTTTGCACATGCTGAAAACTAAAACTAGATCCGTGTCTATCACCATGCACTAAACTAAAGTCAAAATGGATCAAAGATTTAAATATTAAAACAGAAACATTAAATCTACTAGAAGAGAAAGTAGGTAGAAATCTTGAAGATGTAGGGGTAGGCAGAGAGTTCATGAACAAAAACCAAACCTCATGGGAAACACTCCAAAGAAGCAACAACTGGGATCTTGTTTTATTAGAAAGGTTTTGCACATTAAGAGAAATCATCAACAGAGTGAAAAAACCCACAGAGCTGGAAAAAATTTTATCCAATTGTCCCTCAAAGAACTTATATCTAGAACATATGAAGAATTGAAAAGAATCAGACCCCCAAATTCAAAGACCCAATACAAAAATGGGTATCTGAGATGAATACACACTTTTCAGATGAAGAAATACAAATGACAAATAAATACATGAAAAAATGTTCAACATCATTGGTCATTTGAGAGATGTAAAGTGAAACAACACTGACATTCCATCTCACCCCAGAAAAAATGGCCATCATTAAGAAATCAACTAATAGCAAAAAGGAACTCCTCTTCACAGCTGGTGGGAGTACTCTTCCAACCACTATGGAAATCAGCGTGGAGATTCTTAAAAAAATAGGATTGGATGTCCCATTTGACCCACCTGTTCCCATTCTGGATATTTTCCTAGAAGAATTAAAAACATCATACCACAGTGACATATGTGCACCCCATGTTTATAGCAGCACAATTTGTCATAGCTAAACCTTGGAAACAACTCAAATGCACATCAACCAAGGAATGGATTAAAAACATATTTTTATGCAATGGAGTACTACTCCGCTATAAAAAAGGATACACTTGAGACATTTATTGGGAAATGGATGCAACTTGAGACCATATTAATTAGTGAAATAAATCACGCTTGCACATGAAAACACTGTTGTCTCCCTCATGTGAGAAGCGGAAAGTGGAAGATCCAAAATGTACAATGGTTATTGTGAACTGTGAGGAAACTTTTTTAAAGGAAAGAGAAACTGGGATGGGGGAAAACATAAAAGAAGGAAAGGAAAAGGAAAAAAAGAAATATAGACATATATACTCACACACAAGATAGTTAAGATAATTCTACTACTAATTGCTATTAGTTCACTGAAAAATGTTTGATCAATTTTTCATACCTATATCTTATCATCTGAGCAGCTACTTAGAGGATAACAATATGCAATATACTAACCATTGTCACTCCCCTATAATCTTGTTTTGAAATTTTGTATCATTTTTTTCTTTAATATAAACAAAACAAATAAAAAAAACCCCAAATCGCTGTTTCTCCTTACAGCCAATGCCTGCAAAGTTTCTCTTCCCCAGCACTCCGCTGTGACCCCCACTCATCACCCTGATTGATACCAATGAAAGCCTTGAGCTTCACCTCAGAACTCCTCATCTGCAGAACTTTCTCTCTTTGTTATTTTGCATCCATGTGCCATTTGCTGTGTGGGTTAGACTGACACCCTCCACAGGGGTTTTGGTACAGGAGGCCCTTGGTTCAATCCCCACTACATAAAAAAAAGTTTAAGTATTGCATTTGAGAAACTTTTGAATTATCAAGTGCAAGAATTAAGAATTCTGTGCATATTCACTCATGTCTATCCTGGAGAGATCTGCATTACCTCTGGGGCAGATGAACAGGGCTGCTTTAAGAACAGATTTGCATTGAGAAGGCAGATGAAAATCCAGTTGCAGGCTGGGGATACAGCTCAGTGGCACAAGCACCTACCTGGCAAGTGTAAGGTCCTGAGTTTGATTCCTGGTGCCAAACAAGAAAAATCTAGTTGTGACTTTATCCCACTTGAACTATCTTAAAATTAAATTAGCAGAGAAAGCATGAGGTAGAAATGGCTTGGGACAACAGGTGCCCACCAGTGCACTCACTGAAGCTGATACCCACCACCAGGAGGGCACCTCCTGTAGGTGCTGTGGGCATTAAAGAGCATGTTAAGAACAGGACCCAGGGCCACCTGTAAGTTCCAAGTGAAAAGCAGTTCTAGCTCTTTTTTACAGCTGGTGGGAGTGTTAGTGCTCAGCAAGGCCTCATCAGGTCACTTTATTACCACTTGTTCCTTTCCCTAGGGGGCCCTTGGAGGACAAGCAGGCACAGGCGCAGAACCTCAGGTAGGTGCAGACTTGGCGGAGAGGCCCGCCCCCTGCCGTGAGCCCACAGCTTGGAGACTAAGAGCGAGGAAACGCAGCTTGTGCCAAGGATAACTGAGGCACACTCCTTGCGCAGATTTCACATGTCCTGTCTCATTCCTGGTTGTGGCTTTCTACCCTGGGCCCTACCCTGACTCGGTCCTAACCAGGGAGGTGATCTTACCTGTGCTTGGGTATAGAGAGCCCTTCCCAGTCCTCAGTGCAGCCCAGGAAGTTTATATTTGTAATTCCATGAAAAGTTATTGGAATTCTAGTGAGTTAATTCCAATTCTAATCTACCCCTTCCAGTGTAACCCATGGTGAGAATAAAGACCCTAAGGCGTATTTGTAGTTATGGGGAGCGGTCCTAAGTCCAGCCACAGTGATGGCTATCTGGAACAAAGGCCTTGACCCAGCGCCAGACCCAGGTCTTACTAATTTGTTAAGAACGGAGTGGCTTGAGGATGAGCAACAGAGTGGCAGGAGGTACGTGAGTGCTGTGAGCTGGGTTAGGGGAGAAACCTGAAATCACCTCTGCACATGCAGAAGGAGTAATGTGCATAGTACAAGTGAGATAGTAGCTGATGCTTTGGGGTCAGTGCTTCAGCTCTGATGTGTGATCTTTCAAGGCCCAGGAAGTGATAGCCTCTACTTCAAGGCTCAACCCCAGCCCACAGCGTGGAGCATGGCTCCATATCCTGCCTCATCCCAGCTCACTTGAGGGAGCAACAGGGTCTGGGGAAACACGGCTGCCGTCTTCAAAGACCACCATCAGCACCTCAGCTAGACCCATATGCACTGCTTAAAGCCAGCGGAATGGATAAGGAGAAGTCCTCGCCAGCTCTGTACACATCCATGCGTGGAATTAGGGTCAGGCTCACCAAAACGGAGACAACTGCGCCTGCTTCAAGGAGGGTGGCCCAGGCGGTCCTCCACACGTGGGGAGAGGCAAGGCTGTGCAGACCCGGTCAGATCAAGGCGTTTCTCTGCAGACTTTCTAATTTCAACCTTATATCTCACTCTGTACAGTATACCACAAGCACTGATGGAGGGTCTCTGCAAACCTCCCTTAGCTTATTAAATAAAAGGGCCAAAGAACCCAGTGAAGTAGGTGCTGTTATCCCCATTTGTCAAACAGCAGACACGGGATTCAGGGAGCGACTCCAGCCCTGCGAGTTCACTCTGCGTGCCCACTGTGCTCTGTGCTTTCATCTACCTCACCGTCACTTGAATTCAAACCTTTTTACTTGTATGCATTTCTTTTACAGATAGCCTGGTAACTCCTCTCCTGGAACCCTCTACTAATCTTTCTAATGTGAATTTAATCCTGTCTTTCACATTCTTCTCAGGTCCTTTTTGCCTATAGGTTCTGGCAGATTACTTTTTATTAAAATGTAACTTGCCTGCAGATAAGTACGCCAATCACAAGACACTCTGCTGAAATTTCATGAGCCAGGAACACTACTGCAGCCAGCAACCAACTCAAGCTACACAACATAAGAAGCATCCCGGGCATAATTCCTTCCAAGCACTAACATTTCCTTCTGTCCAGGGAGACACTACTCCTTTTTTTTTTTTTTTTGCTGAGATGGGGTCTCACAGTGCAGTTCAGACTGGCTTTGAACTCACTTTGTAGGCCAGATTGGCCTGGAACTCACAGCAGTTCTGCCTCAGCCTCCTGAGCGCTGGGATTGGAGGTGTGTACTACCTACCCAGCAACCACTGCTTCTAACAGCAGAGAACAGTACTTATATTTGCGTATATTCTTTTGTTCTTAGTTTCTGTAAATCACTGTTACATTCATGAAGTTCATTCACATTTTTTTCCTCTTTCAGGTTTACTGATTTATTTTTTTATTTTAAAGAGAAAAAACCAATAAAAACAATGGTACAAAATTTCAAAACAAGATAGTAAGAGAATAACAATGGTTAGTATATTGTGTATTGCTATCTTCATTTTTTTGGGTATCGTTATCTTCAAAGTAGTTGCTCAGATTACAAGATATATGCATGAAAAACTGATCAAGCAATATGGGCACACACCTTTCCTTTCAATGAGCCAATAGCAATTAGTAGTACAACTATCTTAACTATCTTTAGTGTGTATATATATATATATATATATATCTTTCCTTTTTTTCTGTTTCCCCTATCCCAGTTCCTTTTCCTTTGAAAAAGTTTCCTCACAGTTCACAATAACCATTGTTATTTGGATCTTCCGCTTTCCGCTTCTTACACGAGGGAGACAACACAGTGTTTACACGTGCAAGTGTGATTTGTTTCATTTATGAGTATGGTCTCAAGTTGCATCCATTTCACAATAAATGTCTTATGCGTATCCTTCTTTATAGCAGAGTAGTACTCCATTGTATAAAAATACCACTTCTTTAATCCCTTCCTTGATGGATGGGCATTTGAGTTGTTTCCAAGGTTTAGCTATGACAAATTGTGCTGTTATAAACATGGGAGCACATATATGGCTGTGGTGTGATGTTTTTAGTTCTTCTAGGAAAATTCCCAGCAGGGGAATAGCTGGGACAAATGGGTCATTTTGAGTGTAGCTCTAGTTTGCTCATGTAAATGCTATACTGCATTTCACTGTATGAATATACTACAGTTTAGCCAAATCTTGACAGAGATTGGTATACTAGTATATATTTTGAGTTATTAAAAATATTGCTGTTGCCAGGTGTCATGGGGCACACTTGTAATCCCAACACTCGGGAATCTGAAGCAGGAGGAGCGTTGCAAGTTTGAGACCAACCTGGGCTACAAAGTGAGCTCAAGGCCAATCTGAACTGCACAGCGAGCGCCTGTCTCAAAAAGATAAACAAACAAACAAACAAACAAACAAATAATATTGCTGCTATAAGCATTCTAACACATATCCTTTGTTGAACAGGATGAATGAGCCTGGCAAGTGCAAGGTCCTGAGTCTGATTCCCAGTACCAAAACCAAAAACCAAAGCGAAACAAAACAACCCCCCAAAAAAAACCCAGTACAGATACTACTAATATATCAGGAATACAAGGGAGTTCCAGTTGTTCTACACACTCATCAAAATGTGGTTTCCCATTTAAACCTTGTTTGTGGGAGAAAATGGAGTCTCCTGTGATTTTAGCTTGCATCTCTCTGATAATTAATGAAGCTGAGCACCTTTTCATTGATTTATTGGCTATTTAGAGATAATTTCATGAAATGTCTATTAAAAGTTTTGATCATTTTAATGTCTGAATGTCTTTTTCCCTAACATTAGCTTGTATTTCAAATATTTAACACAGTTTAAATAATATTATACTACAAAAACACTTACAGCCTACCATGTACATTTAAGTATTAATACTTTATAAAACTTGCTTTGTGATATATCTATCTTTTCTTCTCTCAATTTTAATATTGTTGCATTGCAAAGTAAATTGCAGATAGCAAAACATATTCAGCCCTCTAAGTATTTCAGCATATGTTTCATTAAGTAAAAATCAATATCTAAAGTTTCTTTTTGTACATGAAATAAAATGCATAAATCTTCAGCACAGATTTGCTGAGCTTTGACAAATGCATTCACTAATATTACCCATGCCTCTGTCAAATACACCCCACAATACCTCCTTGGAACATCCTTCAGACCCTTCCCATTTCCAATTTCCCAGGGGCAGCTGGTACAGTGTGCTGATTTTTTTCTTCACTGTAGGTCAGGTTTGTCTGTTTCAGAATTTGGTATAACTGGAATCATCAGTATGTTCTTTTGTGTATAGCTTCCTTCACTCACACACTGCATGTGAGACTTATCCAGATTCTTCCATGGGTCAGTGATTCACTCCTTATTTGAGTAGTATTCCATGGAATGAATACACCTCGGGTTGTTTATGTATGGCATGTTTTTAAAAAAATTTTTTGTTTTGTGTTTCTTTTTATATTATTGGTACATTTTAGATATACATGATGATAATACTCATCACAGGGAGTTTGTTCCTGTACATGATGCTTCTTTTTGCCCCATTCTCCTCCTCTCCCACAAACCCTTCTTTCTCTTATTTACAAAAGCTTCACTTACATTTTTCTTTTCTTTTCTTTCTTCCTTTTCCCCCTTACCCTTGCCTTGTTTCCCTTCTTATTTGAACATTTTCTTCTCATTTTCCAATATCCATTATACTTATTCATCATATTTACACTTTCAGTTTCTCACACCAGAGAAACAAAGTGGTATGTAAACGTGTGCCCAGTTTATTGCACTTAAGAGCACGGTCTCAAGGTGCATCCATGTACCTAGACATATCTCAAGCCTACCCTTCTCCATGGCAGTAGTATTCCACTTTATAAAAAATCATCATCCATTCATTGGGTGATGGGCATTTGGGCTGTTACCAAGATTTAGCTATTACAAACAGTGCCAAGTCAGTGGCGCACAGGCACATGCATATATCACTGTGGTGTGGTGCTTTTAATTCTTTTGGCAAGATACCAAGAAGAGGAATACCTGGGTCAAATGGAACATCTCATTTTAGTTTTTTGAAGAATTTCCACACTTATTTCCACAGTGGTTGCACCAGTCTACACTCCCACCAAAAGTGGAAAAGGGTTCATTTTATCCCACAGTTCCACCAGCATTTGCTCTTGGTTGATTTCTTGATGGTGGCCATGAGTGAAATGGAATCTCAGCATTGTTTTAATTTACCTCTCTCAAATGACCAGTGACTTTAAATACTTTTTCATGTATTTATTTGCTGTTTCTAATGCTATCCATTTCAGATGCCCATTTTTGGATTGGGTCTTTAAATTTGGAGGGTCTGATTTTACTTTTAATTCTTTATGTATTCTAGACATTAGTCCTTTGTCTGAGTAACGGCTAGTGAAGATTTTTTGCCACACTGTATGGGCTGTCTCTTCACTCTGCTAGTGGTCTCCCTGGCTGTGCAAAAGCTTTTAAATAAGATGAAATCCCAGTAGTTAATTCTTTGTGACATTTCCTGTGTGATTGGGGTTTTGTTTGTAAAGTCTTTGCCTACCCTAGTGTCTTCAAGAATTCTACCCGTTCTGTCTTCCAGCAGATTTAATATTTCTGTTTCCATATTTAGGTCTGTAATCCATTTCAATTTTAGTTTAGTGCATGGTGAAAGATATGAGCCTAGTTTTAATCTTTAGCATGTGAAAAGCTAGTTTTCCTAACATCATTTATTCAAAAGGCTGTCTTTCTTCCAGTGAAGTTGTTTGGCATCTTTGTCAAAGATAAGGCATCTGAGTTTGTTTGCAGTTGTTTCTACATCTTCCAAAGTATTCCATTGATCCTCAGGTTTGGTTTTTTCACCAATACCATGCTGTCTTTTTGTTTTGTTTTGGTTTATCTGTTTATCTTTTTGAGACAGGGTTTCACTTTGCAGTTCAGGTTGGCCTTGAACTCACAGCAATCCTGCTGCCTCAACTTCCTGAGTACTGGGATTTATCTTGGTGTTTTTTTTTTTTTTTTTATCACAATCACTTTGTAGTATAATTTCAGGTCAGAGATTGTGATGCTCCGTGCCTTGCCTTTGTTGCCCAGAACTGCTTTTGCTATTCTAGATCTCTTCTGGTTCCAAATGAATTTTAGGATTGTTTTCTCTAATTTTCTGAAATGTACTTTTGGTATTTTGATCAGATTGCATTAAATCTGCATAACAATTTTGCAAGTGTGGCTATTTTCACTGTATTTGTTTTTCCTACCCAAGGACAGTGGATATCTTTCCATTTTCTGATATCTTCCTTAATTTCCCTTTCTGAGTACTGTAGTTTTCAATGTAGAGATCTTAACTTCTTCTGTTAATTGATTCCTAGGTATTTTACTTTTTTGGATGCTATTGTGAAGCATATTGTTTCCCTAATTTTTATCTCATTAGGTTTGATATTTGTGTACAGGAATGCTTTTCATTTTTGAGTGTTGATTTTGTATCCTGCTGTACTACTGAATTTGGTTATTCACTCTAGGAGTCTTTTAGTGGAATTTTTGGGGTCTTTTGTGTAGAGAACCATGTCATCTGTGAATAATGCTGGTTTAACTTCCTTTCCTACCCTTATTCCTTTTATTTTTTTTCTCTTGTCTACTTAGTCTGGTAATGCTTCCAGAACTATATTGAATAAGCATGGTGACTGTGGACTTTTTCCTTGTTTTGTTCCTGATTTTAGAGTGAAAGGTTTCACTTTTTGTCCTTTTAGTGTGATGTTGGCTGTTGGTTTGTTATAGATGGCTTTTAGCAGATTGAGATAAAGACAATCTATTTCAATTTTCTGCCAGGTTTTTATCAGGAGTGGGTCTTGGACTTTCTCAAATGCTTTTGCTGGGTCTATTCAGATGATCATATGGTTTTTTCCTTTGGTTCTTTTGATATTATATATTACATTCATTGATTTTCATATGTTGAACTATCCCTGGGATGAATCCTACTCAGTCATGCTGTATAATCTTCTTGATAATTTGCTATATTCTGTTTGCCAGTGTCTTATTGAGTATTTTTGCATCCATGTTCATTAAGGAGATTGCCTTGTACTTCTCTTTTTGGTTGGATTGTTCTCTGGCTTTGGTATCAGGGTAATACTTCCTCTCCAGAATAAATTGGGAGTATTGTTTCCCTTTCGATTTTATTAAAGATTTTGAGGAGTAGTAGAATTAGTTCTTCTCTAAATTACTTGTAGAATTCAGCAGTGAATCCATCAGGGCCTGGGCTTTTTGTGTTGGTAAGTTTCTAATTACATCTCCAGTTTCATTGACTGATATTGGTTTATTGAGGGTTTTTTTTTTTTTTTTTTTTTTTTTTTTTTTTTTTTTTTTTTTTTTTTTTTTTTTTTTTTTTTTTTTTTTTTTTTTTTTTTTTTTTTTTTGGTCTTTTTCAGACAGGCTCTCATTATGCTGTTCAGGCTGGTCTTGAGTTCACTTTGTAGCCCAGTCTGGCCTTGAACTCAAGATGATCCTCCTGCCTCAGCCTCCTGAGTGCAGGGATTACAGGTATGCATGGCTCTACAGAGAATTTTTGTATCTTCTTGATTCAATTTGGTAAGTCATGTGTTTCTAATATGTCCATTTTCCATCATATTAGAGGACAGGTTCTGAAAGTAGCCATTGATGATATTCTAGGTTTCTGCAGGATCTGTTGTGATTTCATCCATAATTGCATGGATGTGAGTCTTTTCCTTTTTCATAAGGTTAAGAGTTTGTCAATTTTTTAAATCTTTCAAGAACCAATTCTTGGAGTCATTGATTCTTTGGATTATTTTCTTAGTCTCCATTGCAATAATTTCTGCTCTGATCTTTATAATTTCCTCTCTTGTACAAGCTTTGGTTTTGACTTGCTATTCTTTTTCTAAAAATTTAAGGTTCAGTATTAGGTTGTTCATGTAAGCTTGCTGTTTTTCTGATAGAGGAATTCACCACTATAAATTTCCCTCATAGTATTGCTTTCATTGTGTCCCATAAGTTTCAGTATGTTGTATTAGCACTATTGTTTAATTGTAGAAATGCTCTAATTTCTTTTTTTTAAGTTTATTTATGTTTATTGGTACAAAGTTACATCTTCTTTGTTGGTTTGTGTTTTTTTTGAGACAGGGGCTCACGATGCAGTTCAGGCTGGCCTCAAGCTCACTTTATAGTGCAGGCTGGCCTCAAACTCACAATGATCCTCCTGCCTCAGCATCCAGAGTGCTGGGGCTACAGGTGTGTGCCTCTATGCCCAGTTGCTACTCATTATATCTTGATTCCTCTTTTTTCCCCATTTCTGTCCCCTCCTTTCAAAGTCTCTTCTTGTCCCATTTGCAAAGCTCTGCTTGCATTTTATCCTTCTTTTCTCATTTTTCTTTCCCTTTCTTCCTTTCCCCCTTCCCACTTCCTTTTTCCTTTTGAACAGTTTCTTTCTATTTCACAGCATCTATTTTATACTGTGGTTCTTATTTACACTTTCAGTTTCCCACACCAGAAGGATAGTGTGATATTTACACATCTGTGTCCACATGTGTGTTATTTCCCCCGTGATTATGGTCTCAAAGTCCATCTATTTAGCTATAAGTGCCTGGATTTTACCTTTCTTTACATGAGTAATATACCCCTATACAAAAACAAAATCCTTTCATTCATTTACCAGTTGATGGACATTACCCAATGGCACAGAGATGAATCAACTAGACAAAAAATCAACAAAGAAATAGCAGAAGGGAACCAAACCTGTGAACAAATGGACTTAGCAGATGTCTACAGTGTTCTGCCCCCGAACATCAGAATGCACATTCTTCTCAGCAGTGCATGGAACATTCTTCAAAATAGACCACATACAGCCCATAGAACATGCTTAAGTAAATGCAGAGGAATTGAAATTTTCTCATGCATATTATCTGACTATGGTGCAGTGAAACTGGAAATCAATGGCAAAAGAAACCACAAAACTCCACAAATACATGGGAATTAAATAACGTTCTCCTGAACAACCAGTGGGTCACAGATGAAATTAAAGAAGAAATTAAATAGTATCTATAAGTAAATGATAATGCTGATAGAACATATCTTCTTTAATTTCATCAGATATTTCTTTGTTGATTTTTTTTGTTTAGTTGATCTATTTGTGCCAGTAGGTATTGAGGTTCCCCCATTACAATTGTATTAGCAATTATTTGATTTTTCATGTCGATTAATAATTGTTTATAATGGAATGCACTGGTATTTGGTTTATATATATTTATGATTGTTATCTCTTCCTCCTGGATTGTTCCCTTTATGAGAATGTAATAACCTTCTTTGTCTCTCTTAATCAGCATTGGTTTGAAATCTGTTTTGTCTGCAAATAGAATAACTACTCCAGCTTCCTTCTAGGTTCCCATCTCATGGAATATTGTTTTCCATCATTTGACTTTCAGTCTATGAATTTCTTTTTGAATTAAATGTGTTTCTTGTATACAGCAAATTGTTGGGTCTTACATCTTGACCTATTCTCCTAGTCTCTTTTGATTGGTGAATTGAGACAATTTACATTGATGATTATAACTGATATATTTTGATTTATTCTTGTCATGTTATTTTCCTGTTGTTCACTCCCTTTTTACTCCCTCTATTTAATTACTTGCCTTGCCTGCTGGATTTATTCTGTTGGGGTTTATGGAGCTCTAGTTCTCATTATTTCTTTCTAGAATGTCCTTCAGAACATTTTTGAGTGCTGGTTTGGTAATCATGAATTTCTTTAGGTTTCATTGTCATGGAAGTATATTATTTCTCCAATTTTGAAAGATTCGTTTTCCTGGATACATTAATCTTGTCTAGAGGTTGATTTTAGGGCTCCAAATACTTCACTCCAAGCTCTCCTTGACTTGAGCATTTGTGTTGAGAAGTTTGCTGTGATGCTGATGGGCTTCCTTTTGTAGGTGATTTGTTTCTTTTCTCTAACAGATTTTAATATTCTGCTTTTTTGTCAAATTTCTGAAATCTTTATTATTATATTCTTTGGTGCAATTTTTTTTATCTTGGATAACTGGAGTTCTATATGCCTCACTTACTGTATTTCCAATTCTTTTTCCGTGTTTGGAAAGTTTTCTGTCACTACTTCTGTGAACATTTACATCATTTGCAGTGTCTCTTGCTTTTTCACTGAGTCTGGTCAACCTTATGTTATTTTTATTTGCATCATCTAGCAGCTGTTGGATTGATTTTTCTTGCTCCTTTGGCATCTTTAAGAAATTTTTTTTCACGATCTCTAATTGCAGCCCTATCTTGTATATCTGAGATTCTGTCCTCACATTGGTTCACTCTGTTGAATATACTTTCATTGCAATTTTAAATCTCCTAAATATCTGTTTCATGGATTTTATTTCTTTCCTGTGTTATGCATTCAGGGTTTCCATCAATTTCCTAAGCTCTTCTATGTTTTTGTCTGTATCTGCTCTAGAGTTACTGAGCATATCTCTCATTATAGTCACCATCTCTGTAGTTATCTGAGAAATTATTTCTGATTTGATATTTTTCTAGAGCCTCTTTCATCTGCTTCGATACTTCTGCTGTTACCACTTCAGAGGGTCCTGGTGGGTGGCTTTTGAACTGTTCCACTTCATTTCCTCCTGGGGTTGCCTTTGGTGAGCTGGAAGTCTGGGGTTGTATCTTGTATCTGTGTCTTCTCATTTTTTTTTTTAAGTTTCAATCTGGGTTTATGGTTGTAAATTGCTCATGGAACACAGATTTATTGTTAGTCCTTAGAACCCATAGGAAATGACTACTCCTCAGATATTTCTTCCAAGAATAGCTGGCCTTTTGGCTTTGAGCTTTTGCAAGATCCCACTTGTTCAGTTTATGGGAGTGAGAAGCTGCTGCCTATTTGGTTTCACACCGGGTTCTTTCACACTGGCCTCTAGTGTTGCTTACAACCCTTTGGCAATCTTAGTCTTGGCATAGAAGGAAGAACGGTTATGTCACCTTCATTATAGCAGTACAACCAGCAATAACAATAGCATCAAACACAGGCCAGAAATGATAAACTGAGGTAACTATTAATTTGCCACCTTTAATTGTATGAAGTAGATTTGTGGTTATATAACAAAAATTTAAATGAACTACAAAATTGTATACAGTAATCATGCTCTAAGTATGGTAACTTTTATTCTTAGTGGAGAAATCTGAAATGATTTATGAGGGAAATACAGAGAAATAGAACAAGCAAGTGAAGGAAAAGAAGGAGAAGGAAGAAAAGAGGAAGGAGATGAAGAAGGAAGAAGAAGAGGAGGAGGAAAAGGAAGAAGAAAACATTAGAAGGAAGGCTGGAGGACCAAGAAAGATTATGAGAACTTTGGTAAGTTTATGAAGAAGACAGGAGAGAAAAAGAGAAGGAAGAAATAAAAACAAGAACAAAACAAAAACCTAGAAACAATGTTCACACTCATATAAAAATAAGGACAAGAAAAAAAGAAGAACAAAAATAAAGGAAAAGAAAAAAACAAGAACAGAAGAAAAAAGTGTCCACTTCAGAGCATGTCTCTGCTATCACTGATAGACATGATTGGCAGACAGACTTCATATCTGTGTTGATTAATCCCAGCAAGGCAGCCATAGCTTCCCAGCAGCATGGTGGATGACCCCAGCAAGCCAGCCCCTTTAGCTGCACTGAGTTCAGGCTGGGTTCTGGGTGAGGCTGGAGCCCGGTTCGTTTAGCCTGCAGCATTCTGTGTGCCTCCTGCCAGCTTGCACTTGGCTTCTTGCTGGTTTGAACTGGTTCCTTGACTTCCTACCAACTTGAACTCAATTCTGCCTCACCCTGACACTGGAATCAGCTACATGGAGACAGTGTGCAGGAATTCTGAGTTCTGAGTTCAGTTGGCCTCTCTTCAAGATGGCCACTGGCCTCTCCTGGGGGATGTCTGAACCCACGTAACTCACCAGCCTTTGAAATCCGCTGCATCCACCACTGTTCCCCTGGTGTGCTTCCCCATGGAATCCCCTAAGATCTCCAGGAATCACAGGGCATCTGCAGGTTTGAGCTGTGCCGGCCAGGCAGTGAGTTAGGGCTCAGAGAGAGAGTGCTGTGACCTCCTTCTGCAATGAAGTCTTTCTTTTTGTTCTTCCTGTGGGCTTCAATTCTGTCTTCAGATCTTTGCTAAGCCCTGGGGACGGACTGCTCTCTTTCTTCTTTTCTCTCTCTCTCTCTCTCTCTCTCTCTCTTTTTTTTTTTTTTTTTTTTTTTTGTCTTTTTGAGACAGGGTCTCACTATGCAGTTCAGGCTGGCGTTGAGCTCACTGTGTAGCCCAGGCTGTTCTCAAACTTGCAATGATCCTCCTGCCTCAGCCTTCCAAGTGTTGAGATTACAGGTGTGAGCCACCATACCCAGCATCTTCTCTTCCTCTATGTTCTAGCCTCTGGACACCAAATCTCAGAGAGGCTCTTTCTCTGCTATTCACCACTCCCATCATCTTCCCAGAAATCCTCCCATGGCATGTTTTTTAAAAAATCATTTTATTGAGGTATATATAAATTCCACACTAAATGCGGCATATACTATACTCAGTGTACACAAGTTGGTAACTTTACACTTGTTGAACCATGCACTCAATCTATTCCTTAAACATTTCCAGCCCCTTCAAAAGTTGCCTCCAGCCCTGTTTATTATTATTCTTGATGAGAACACTTAATATCAATGCTCTTATCAAAGTTTTAAGTACACAGTTTTATTAATTTACTTTTTGAGACAGGTCTTATAATTCAGGCTAGCCGTGAACTCACTATGTACAGAAACTTTAAAAATGAAATTCAGTATATTGCTTGCTTCTCATAGATAGTTAAGACACCCAGTTTTTTGAACTTGCCACTTTTCACAGTGAAAATGTCACTTCAAAGGTATGGGAAATCTTAGTGCTTTGGGAAACTTTTTTATACGACTCAGTGGAATATGTAACTCAGTAGGAAAAGATTCCTGCTCAAATACAGCAGCACAAAGGTCTCACATGTTTTGAATGTTCTTTGGATTATTAACCTGCTTTCAGTCTGTATACATGATAATTAACTTTATATGCCCTTATAAGATAAATAAATGACTCTAAAGGTGGAAAAGTGAAATGGGAGGAGGGAAGAAAGGAAGAGAATCAAAATGTGTATGTAAATTTGGCAATCTGCTATAGTGAATGTAATCATCGTGTACTGCACACATGTACTAATAAAAGTCAAAAAAGAAAACAAAGAAACACAGAAGCCACTAGCCATAGTGTTAATTACATTTTCAGTTCTTGGTGTGGCAGACTAAATAGTAGCCTCTACATGTGTGCACACCCTAATCCTTGAAGCATTATATGGTAAAAAGCATTGTGGAGATGTGATTAAACTGAGTATCTTCAGATGAGAAGATTCTCCTGGGTTATTGGGGTCAGCCCTAAAGTTTGCTGTGTGTGTCTTAAAAGGAGGGAGACAGAGGGACACTTGACTAGAACAGCAGGCAGCAGTGTGATGAGCAAAGCAAGAGGCAGTGGTGCTGGCTGGAGGATGGAGGGAGCCTCAGCCCAGGAAGGCATGGAATGCTTGGCTGGCAGTAGGGAAAGGCGGAGTTGGCCTCCTGTGGACTGTCCTACGGAGGAGCCCTGCTGACACCTTGATGTTGGCCTTGTGAAACTCATTTTGAATTTCTAGCCTCTAGAACTGTAAAAGAATAAACATGTAGTGCTGTAAGATACCACATTTATATTAATTTGTTATAGCAGCTTAGTACACGGAGTGGCACCAGCCACGTTTGATGGGCTCGCTTCCAGACAATGTGGTTCTAGCATCTTTTGCTTGCCAAAGATGCTGGTGGGCTCGTTGGACTCTACATTGTTTGGAGTTTAGGCTTGTGAATGACATTTGGTACACATGTCCAAAATGAACATATGGTATGATTGTTTTGCTTAGGACAATCAACACATGAAAGCTCACCATCTTCTAAAGCAGAGGGCTATGGCAATTCAAGGCCTTTGACACTGTGGTCTATCACTTTTCACCAGTAAGGACTACTTATAAATAGCCTAATTTTCTCATGAAAATTGATACTAAAGTGATGTTTCAGTTCAATTTTCTCTTACAAAAACCAGTTAGATGAAAATCATACTTCTCTGGGTAAATGTGTTACTTAATAAGAAGTGACATTGATATCTTAGCTCTGTTCAGTGGATACACATGCAGGTCAGGCAGGGACACATCAAAGGCCAGGTGTGAGGGTGAATAGGCCCACCTTAATCTTTCCTTCAAAAGGCTCCACACACAATGGCCTTCACAGCAGTGCACTGCAGATTTCAGCCTCACGCCCTCCTTGTGCATGTGTGAGGTGTCAGGGAGGCTCATGGTTGTTAGCACAGTGGGTCCGTAAGTGCTGCCTTCCTTGAAAATGGTGAGAGGAAGAACAGTTGCAGTCATACTAAGATGCACCATGTTATGCTCCTTAACATTAACACTTTGCACCTAGCTGGGAAAGGGGGTTTGCAGCCCACTCACTAGCATTTTTTGTTTATTTTCTTGTGTTAAAATACCAGACTGTAAGAGGTGTCCCTTTAACGATTTCTAGGTGTACAGTTCCTTGGCACTACACAGTGTTGTGCAGACACTGCCCCTCTCCATTCCAGGAATTTTTTCATCCTCTCAAAGTGGATCTCTGTTCTCATTAAACAAAACTCTCCTTCCCTGCCTCCCAACTGGTCCACTCCCTACCTATGAATTTGACTGTCAGGGGACTAATACCAGTATTTATCTTTTTGTGTCTGGCTTATTTTACTCAACGTGATGTTTTCAAAGTTTCTCTATGTGTATATGTCAGAGTACCATTTCTTTTTAAGGCTGAGTAATATTCCATTCCATCTTTGCATATCCATTCATATATTGGTGGTCATTTGGGTTTTTTCCTCTTTTTGGTTGTTGAGAATAATGCTGTGATGACCATTAATATCAGATGCATTCTATTAGCAAGTTATTACAAATTCTGGGAAATAGGTCTAAAGTCTTTCCTAAATTAGTGCTTATAAAATCGGGCCATACATTAGAATTACTGGGGTTTTTAAAAAAAGTTCCCAATACCTTTGCTATGCTGCAGATGAATTATCATACATTAGAGTACCCAGGCACCAGTGCTGTCTGTAAATCTTACCAGGAAATTGCAGTGTGTGGTCAAATTTGAGAATTAGTACCCTAAACAATGCCTGGTAAATTCCATTTCATTCAAGGTTCATTCCCTTTTTGTATAGTCTCTAAATCACACATATACAAATATGAGTCAAATTCATATTTTTAAGATCTTCCACCCAAAGCACTTATTTAAGATTAAGGAGGGCCAGGGATATAGCTTGGTGGCATAAGTGCCTACCTGACAAGCACAAGGTCCTGAGTTTGATTTCTGATACCAAAAAAACAAAAATAAAAAAAATTTTAAGATTAAGGAGAAAAACATCAGATCTATCTATCATTAAGACAAATGTTCATTCCTTTCATAGTCAAGATAAATATTGATATATATAATGTATATTCAAATATGCAAAATATCTTTAATTATGAAACTCTAGACATTTTCCTTTAAATCTCTAAGTAGTATTTAATACTGCTTTGGAATTTCCATGCTAGTGTACTTAAGAGAGAAAAGCAACATTATTTGCAGGTGATACAACTGACACGTTTACAAAATCCAAAGGAATCGGCTTATGGAAAACGTTAGAGGTACACAAATAAGTTAATGGCAAGAACAACGGGCCATGGGGCATGGGGATAACTAGTTATAAACAGCACAAAATGAGATCCAGTTCACAGCAGCGACAAAAATACCTAAAACAACAAAGATGGTGTGTACATTTATTTACTTGTAAAGCACACAGCACAGGGCTTCAGAGAGCCATTTGCTTGGGGAGCTGCCCTGGGTCCCCCACTGGACAGCGGTGGCAACCTGAGAAGATGACATAACCTATTTGCCTTAGTTTCTGTACTGGGAAATGATAGTACCTACCTAATAGTGTTAGAAAATGACATGAATTACCAGTGTAAAGTGCTTGAAACACTCAATGCCATCTGCAAATACTGTTTCCAGTGTTCTTTATAGGTTTATTTCTTGGAGTCTTGAGGAAGGAATTGAATATATGGGGAGCTACAGTATATTCTTTTTTATTTTCCATTTTTTTTGGGACAGGTCTTGCTATGCAGTTCAGGCTGGCCTTGAGCTCACATTGTAGCCTAGGCTCATCTCAGACTTGCAAAGATCCTCCTGCCTCAGCCTCTCAAGTGCTGAAATTATAGGCATGCGCCACCATGCCCGGCTTTATAACATATTTTTAAGAGTGCGACTGTTGACATAAAAGATGAGTGGAGACAGAAAAAAACATTGAATGCCTGTGTGCATGAACAGTTCTGAAGCTTGAGGCTACTTTATATGTCCCTTTCCTCTAACTTGTTGTTACACAAACATTAATAATGAATTCAGAAAACTTAGCGTCAAAAAACCCCCAAATCAATAAATGGGCAAATTAATTGAATAAACTCCTGTTAAAAGAAGTACAAATGACCACGGTATTTGAAAAAGTCTTTAGACATTAAGGAAATGCAAATAAAAACTACACTGATGTTCCTTCTCACCCCAGTCAGAATGACTTCCATCAGGAACACAAAAAAAAATAGTAAATGTTGGTGAGAAAACAGGGAGAAAAGAAATCTTTCCACACTACTGGTGGTAATTAAACTGGTATGGCCACTGTGGAAGTTAGGACAGAGGTTGCCCAGAAAACTAAACATCATCTGATCCACCTGTACCGTTTCTTGGCATCTGCCTGGAGAAATTAAAGTCAGCATGCTATAGGGACACTTACATACCCATGTTTACTGCAGCACACTTGGCAGTAGTCAACAGATGGAACCAGCCGAGGTGCCGTCAACAGATGAGAGGATAAAGAAATTGTGCTGTGTACACATGACGGCGTGTCATTCACCCCAAACAGAGCAAAATCATGTCATCTGCGTGAACCTGGATCCAACTGGTGATCACGATGCTAAGCAAAGTAAGCCAAATTCAGAAAGCTAAGCATCGCGTTTTCCCAAATTTCAGGATGTAAAGATGACAACGTGCAAGTGGAAGGGGCTGTTATTAGACAGGGAGAAAGAGTAAGGGGCAGGGGCGTAGGTGTCCAAGAAGATTACACGGGAGATGGGAAAAGTTTCTGTACCAGTAAGAGATCGCGGCGTGGGTGTGACTATTGATGCACAAGGTGATCCACCGCACTCTGCTATGCGAAATAGGTTACACCGAGGATATGAGGCATTGCCAATGTTTTATTTTAAACAATGCATTAATATATAGAGATATTAAGAAATCATCTAGACTAGTGTTCACTTAACCATTTATCTCTGGGAGGTGCTAAGCACTTGTTTATTTAAGAGTATTTTTTGACTTGTGCTGTTATAAAATGCTTTTAAGCAGAGGAAACTAAGAATTGCTACAAGTATGTGAGGTGATGCTGGTGAATTTGATGGTAGTAATCACTTCACAGTGTAAACGTATTTCAGAACATGATGTTGAATAGCTTAAAAGATTTGTAAGTCATACTCAATAAAACTAAGTACATGTTCTATCGTCTGTAAAATCACAAGAGAATGACCAGAAGAATAAAAAGTATTTTCCAGTATTCCATCTATGTAATTTAGAATTGAATAAAAAACTTATCTCAATTAAAGCAAATTAAGTGTTTTTTTATTTCCATTTTGAATATCGATTCTCTAAACTTGAATAACAGACCAACTTTTAAAGAAGTGACTACACACACACACACACACACACACACACACACACACCCTTGAAAGTTGATTGAACTTTTTTCCTTTTTGCAGTGCTACAGATTGAATTCAAGGCTTTGCATCTATTAGGCAAATGCTCTACTACTGAGCTTGTACCTCTAGTTCTTGACTTAATTTTTCAAAACAATGTTTTGACTGGCTATTATAAAGCTAAAGATACAAAGGCAAATACTATATTCTGGTTGGGAAATTTGATTCTTATGGAGTATGGTTAGCAATCTGTACTCTACCTACCAAAACAGAGCTTAACAAAGAAACAAAACTGTAGATAATAGGGTGCAGGATTCTCATTGTCAGGAAAAAGTTAAAAGTAAGAAAGGGCCAAGGTGAGAATGAGCCCTGTAGCGGTGACGTGAAAGTTAGATATATCAGTACATAAACTCACTTATTTTAAATAAAGTCTAGATATATATAGTATCTGATATATATACATATATATGTATATTAATATACTTATATTGCATAGCTTTGTCCAACAAGTTGGCAATGACACATTAGTACAGTGGCAGTAATGGTGAGCGCATTGCACACCCAGATCTCATTTTCTAGAACAATTTCTTAGCCAGAAGTGGTGGCACATGTCTGCAATTCCAACCTTCAAAGAGGCTGGGTGAGGCAGCAGGATTGAGAGTTCAAGCCTAGGCTGGGCAATTTAGTCTCTGCCTAAGTAGATAAATAAATGGATAGATAATAAAGCAAATGATCGGTGGGCTGGGATGCAGCTCAGCATATGCCTCAGGTTCAACCCCATTACCATGGAAGGAAAAAAAATATTAATTTCCCAATACAAGCACACAGCGTTCCCTGGGAAAATAATTGGTCCTAGTGCTTGTTAGAAAAAATAACAGGTTGAGCTTGGACCATATGCACAAGAGGGTGAGCAAGTGCTGCAGATTCAAAGCAAGAGAAGGATGAGGGAAGGTCAACACAAGAAACAAACAGAAAAGATAAAACATCAAGTTCAAAGAGTTCTTACATGCCAAAGCCGGAACAGTTTGAGCAACAGTAGAAAAGTATTGGATTACAATGTAAAGAATAAAGAATACAGCCATAAGTCCATACCGATACCGGTTATTGGATAACCTCTCTTATAAGTGGAACTCTAATTAATAAACATAGAAGGCAATAAAACACTAAAGGCCTTCGAGCCACCTAATGAACTTTTGTCAGTGAACATATTCTGAGCTCTATTTGAAGCATAATGATGGAAAGAAGATTTTTTCAGCTATAAGATTAATTTCAAATATCAAAAATGTTGGTGTCCATCTATAGCAAATTTCAGTTATTTTCTATGACTTTCCATGACCTACAAGCCTTACTTAAGGAGGAAGTAGGGCATACCCTTTAACCCCGCATTGTATGGCTTCTTGGCTTGAAGCCACTTACTCTACTTATCAATGAGAATTTATTCCTCCCAAAAGACATCTTTTACCTTCATTTTACATTTCCACTCTGCACTTTACTAGCACTTGATACTGTGGAAAGGGCTAAAGAAGTACCACAAACACCCAGTTCTGAATAGCTGCATCACCTTTTGATGGCTTCTCTAGTTCAGGACAAGTTTCATATGCCTTCATATATAGTGCTGTATTTTTCAGCCAAATGGGTTTTTCTTTTATGCTCATACTACTGGACCAGTTGCATATTTGTTTCCTTCAACATCACCATTAGAATGAATAAACTTACCTCTAAGCATGTACCCATGGTACTGTTTTGTATGTATATTGAAATAATTTTTGTTAATAAATTATCAATTTGCTATAATATTAGCTTATATACTACTTTTAAAAAGGAGGTGGGAATCTTGATGCCTATCCCTTTTACGTGGAATCATTCATTAACTTCTGATATGCCCTCCCAGTTTTACCTGCAAATATGTAGGCACACACACACACACACACACACACACACACACACACACTTTGGACTTACGGTTCTTTGCTTGAACTTCCCACAACACCGCGTAGAATCAAGTGTTCTAAACAATCAATGCTTCCTTTCCTTCACCCCCTAAGCCCATTGCCACCTGCTGCTATGGTGGTAGATGGCTATTGTACCAGACGAACACCCTACAAGATTCTGGATTCAAATGTGCACAAAAAGTGAGGAAAATGCAGATCCAGGCTCATGGTTTTTAGTGTTCCCCCGGAAGGACATAAAAAGTTTCAGTCAGTTCTCACACACACAGAACAACTACTCACTTTATTGGTGGACACAGATCCCAAGGAGAAAGCCTTATGTACAGGCCTACATCAGATTCTCCCACCTTCAAACAAAACTCAGGCATCCAAATTCCCTTCCTCATTATCACACTGTCTTGTTTAGACAGAAAAATATCCAGAAAGTATTGCTGAGAGGAAACTTTTCTACCACCCTCGATTTCAGTGGTTTGGGTGCTGAAAATAAATTAACAGATTTGTGAGGAAAATGTTTCTTAAACTTGCAGGGGAGAACACTTTCTGAGGAGCAGCTTTCTGAACAGCCAGGGGTTGTGGATGTCTGTTAAAGCTTCAGAGGAAAAGAATGCATGGTTCTGATAAGGCTTTTTTATACAGCTCAGGCCCTCTGGGGGTCCTGCTGCTTGTCTGCCCTCTTTCAGATTTCCTTGAAGTGGGCTTAGGGCAGCTGAATTTTCAGGGAGACTTATGCTGTTCATTAAAGGGAAGTTTAGATAAGGTGTTTTTTCCCCTGCAGCTGCTATTTGTTCAGATGTTCTCAAACTAAGTAGTCTGTAGGCCATGCTGACAGGTGGTCAGTGCTTTATGGTCCCATCTAAAAACTGGCATGAGGTTTGATAGACGAGGACCTGGCTCTGTTGCTGTGGGTTAAAGATCAGGAGTTAAGAGATCTGTGAAAACCAAGAGTAGAGACTAGAACAAGGATAAATAAGCAGAACAGAAAGGAACACAGCTGCCACGTAGGTTTCCCAGTGCAAAACCGGTTTCCCATGGGAGGAAGTGGTTTCCCTTATTGTTCCCTTTCATAAATCCACTGTCCAGAATGGATACACCATGTTCTTGCCTTGGGAGAAACAAAAACCTTATTAAAATATATAAGGCAGAAGAACTTCTAGGTGAGGAAGACAGAAGTTTCAAATAGATGAAATTTTTGGGTCAAGATAACACATAAGACTTGGCTGCTTAATGATGTCATCTGCCTCTGGTGCTTGGGGGCTGGTTCTAGAATTATTAGTTACAGTGATCCATAGGGGTGACCTACCCTTCCTCATATGATGATTTACAACTAGCTTGGGATAGTCCATACGGAGCCAGAAATTTCCTTGTGTTGGCAGTATAGATGGTCTGCCATACTTTGTAAGACTTCTCTCAAAGAGGCGACAATTATATATTTTCTTAAAAAAAACACTTTTGTTTAGGGACCACCTGGTTGAAAAGATGGTAAGTGCTGTCAGAGAAGTCCAAAGTTTTTGCAACATTTGAAGACATATTCCAAGTATAATTCTTGAATCTAACCAGTCATAGTATTACATTGCTCACTCATTGCTCATTTATTGATTACAAGTGTAACAGTCCTTGTATTGAGCTGGTCATTATATTGTATTGCTCAGTCATTTGTTCTTAGTATAATGATCCATGTACTTTACGCACACTCTGGGAGGGTGAGGTAGGAAGATCACAAATTGTAGCCCAACTGCGTAAGTATTTGTACACAATGGGTCATGGTGTTTTATTAAGATTTAGTGCTCAACATATGCGTAATTCATGTGTACAAGTTGTCATTATACGTCATTGTACACTCACTATTCCCAAGTAAAAGCATACTCATCTACACATTCAAATGGTCATTGTATTGCTGTGTTCAGAGTAGTTACAAGAATAAACATGAAACTACTTGTACATAAAGCTTCAATATATTTCATTGCTCACTCTTTTAAGAACAGTAATAGTTGTATGCAAACGGTTATTGTATTATAATAGTAACACATTGGTTCCAATTAAAATATTCCTTGCTTGTGAATTTTCTGTGTATTAGCATGTTTTGGTGTTTTAAAAATTTTTCGGCTAACAGAGACTGGCCATCCTGGAGCAAGTCAATGCTTAAACATAGCAGAAGCCCAGAAAGAAAGTCATGTTTGATATATGCAAGCCAACCTGTCTAGGTCCATACTTCCTTTACTGGGCCCCTACATCCTAGGATTCAGTGTGTATTCCTATGCGGTAATTATCCCAGGGTTAGGTGCTAGGCAGCTAAGGAGCACCCCTATACTCCAAGACTGCTGGAACTATTCAAACTAGCCAACTCTAGAGTTTTTCATTACTCTGCTCTTCTAGCTCCTCGCAGCACTTACATCTTTCCTACAAGACCCGTTATGACAGGCATGACTCATAGTTCTAAGATCTGTGATCTTAATAAACTGTGAGTCTCCCCATTCAGTCTCTCCTCTGTCTTTGTGGCCTTATCTAATTGGGTTCTCAGGAGCCCGGTTAGGACCTTGTTACTGTGTCACTCCATAAAGGTTCTGTACTGGTTTCTTTAGTAAGTGCTGGGAAGAAATACTGATTTCTGTCAGAAGACAAGTACCTGAAATGGGGTAGAATTATGCCCATTGGTGATGAGCTCCTGCAGAGTTACAGAATCTGTGGTCTCTTCCAAACTGTGACAGTGTCGTGGATAACTCCAAAGTACATCTAGTCAGTGCAACCAGTAGAAATTTCCTGTTTTGCTAATGCACAAGCTCACATACAGAAAGCCAATTTTAATACTTCTGTGAGAATTTGTCTTCAAGGAGCTAATGTAGAACAAAGGGGTGTCTGTGCGGTCTCTATGTGGTCAGACACCATCTGTGGTTAACCCGTAACATGTGGAATGGAGACAGTTCTGTCCTCAGGGAGCAGTAACAGCGTAACCAGGTTCAGAGCATTACAGAAGAGCAACATGAAGGACGTGGTTTGTCACTGAGTGGAGATGCTATCTGAGGGGTTTGTAAGAGCTGACACACCATGGGAAATGCAAGGTGAGCAGGAGACCCCAGTATAAGGATAGCATCCTTGTTAGTTAGAGTGGCAACTGAGGCTACTGCATAGGCACTGGAACATAAACTACAGTGTCCAACTAATGTGAGCTATATGCTTTGGGACTTGAGAAAAGAAAGATTATTCTAGAATATCCAGTTATTCCATTGTTTTCATGCAAACTTTGCTGAAAAGGTTTGTCAAAACTAGGTAAATTAAGAGCAGGTGTACATAGGGGTTGAGGGGAGGAATGCTAACTTCAATGCTTCAAAGGAGGCCAGTGCTCCAGAAAAGGCTTCTGTGGTTGTACCTGGAAGGGCATATAAAAGCTAGGGAAGAGCATTATCCTTATATCAGGACCTGCTACTCACCAGGATCCATTGGCCATAATAATCAGCCACCCACTAAATGTTTGCATAATTATTGTCTTTATGAAAAAATGAACAATACCAATTCAAGGTAATTTGGGGGTGGGTTTAAGTACTCAGATATTTCAGTTGTTTGTACCCACTGGAGTTTGGCTCTGGCTGCCTTCAGAACCTCAGTCAGCCTTAAAAAGAAAACAAAAATCCCCACAAAGCCTTGCCTTCACATGTTCTAGGAATTACAGAGGTGCAAGAACATCATTTTTGTGTAATATTCTGGTGAGCTGTTCAACATTTCAGTGTTAAATACCAGCACTATGCTTGATACACCACCAAATTCAAGGATAAGTTTGAATTATCACTTACACTTTAAGTAAAAAGTTGACAGAAGTATTTAAAACAATGAAATTTTTTGTTTCTGCTGCGACTTTAGACAGGAATCAAGGAGGAATTTCACTGTCTCTTCTCCGGGTTGTATGGAGCCTTCCTTATCCTTTTGCGTAAGCTCATTTACTCCCGAGATGGCCATTTTAAAAAATTTTCCATGAAATGCATGGTACCTAGAAAATTCAAGAAACAAGGATTTTAAGAGAAAATGTTTATTATCTTTTATTTTTATGTGGCATTCCACAAATGATACACTAGGCAAAACAACTACATTGTACAAAGTGCTTGTCTCAGGAAGTGTTTCTCGCCTCAGGATGTGGTCACACTTGCTATTCAATGTAATGATATTCAACACAACACTTCACATGTAAGGCAACATGTTTTACATTGAAAAGTGGTGTTCTAGTATCCAGCACCCTGTGTTGCTTCTGTATTTCACAATCACATGATTTATGTCATCATAAAACTAGTCAATCTTTTGCTTCAGAGGTCTTCCTTTTAGGCCAGTTCTGGAGGATGACCATTGGTCTCCAGATATTGGCCTACCACATGTCAACAAAACTTCCATAAAATCTATTGGATTTTCATCATGTATTTTATGCAGTTGCCAAGTATTTTGTCAGACCAATTTGAAACTGAACAAAAGAGGGCTTGAATACCATTTCTTTCCACAGATTGATGCCCAGAACTTATCGTTTTTATCAGCTGCCTATGCCTCCCATGAACTTGCTGTACACTTTGATCATGTTTGGCTACAGAACTTCGATCTTCTTTTTTAGTTTCTGGGATAACAACTGACAACAGTGTTATTATTCCATTTGCAGGTAATGCTGCCTATGCCATCAATGTGATAATCAAATGTCTTTTCCTTTAGAGCTACATCTGACTCCAGTGGAACTTTCTCAGTGCAATCCTTTCTCACTATACCTGTTGCCTGATGCCTCCCTGAACTGAGCTTACCAAGAAGTTCAACACTGGGGAAAATTACTGAATACAAAATGGGATTGCAAGGGTGTGCCTCTGTAGGTGCCTCAACAAACTGAAGGACAAATGATGTATCCACACTTTGTTTTTCATGTTTAGTATTTGGGTTTTTCCCAACAGCTGAAACCAGCAAATGTAGCCCAACCTGTGGTACACACCAAAACTTACAGCCAAACTGAATGGGTTTTCCTCAAATAAATTATTTGAACCCCTGATGACCAAAATAAGGACCCATGGATTCATCAAAGCTGAGTATGTGTCATTTGGGACAAATGTCATTCCTCTCATTGAGTTTGCTTATGAGCGGTCTCAACTTGGAAAACTGGTCCATTGGATCCCAGTTTGCACTGTCATCAACATGCAAATTAGAAAATAGTTTCTAGGAGGGCCTATCTCCCAGCAGCACCAGCCAGTACATTATCCGTATCTGTTCTTTGTTCACAGAACATGTACCTCCTGGGAACTAAGAGGTAACCACTGGCAAGATTATTCCCAGAAAACACTTGAACGTGGAGAGTCGAACCACGATGCATACCCTTATGAGTATGTACGTTAGAGTACTTGACAGTGAGCTCATGACTTCATCATAAAAAAAACGTTCAAAATTCTGTGGGAGTTCTCACTTCAGTGAAGAAATCATTTGCTGGTTCTGTAACTCTGCATGCTATGGGCTGTGCAATTAGATCAGCTTTTTCCTGTCTACGGAGAATTTCTGTCACTCTCTTTCCCTGGGATGGTGGAGGCTGCTACACACAGACGCACAGGGAACTCTGTCACGGGTCATCTCGATACAGGAAAATAAAAACTCCCAACCTGAATGATATCTGAGATGAGTTCGTGTTCTCTAGAATCGAAGAATAAATTCTAGGAATCATGGAGGTTAAGAGCAGAATACAGATCGCAGATCTGACATGGCGCAGTTGGAGGGAGACGAGATAGAGAGGGAGGAGGTTGCCGCTCCAAGCACACCCCTGGCCCACGCCCTCGTTTCGGCATTCGTAGCTTCAGCTTCAGAGACCCATTGCCCAGCTGCAAGGGGTGGGGAACGGTAATGCTGGAGCCACATGGTCTGGACCCGCCCCCACCCATAGCAC
>PVLD010022709.1:0-28788 GCA_004027595.1 Dinomys branickii | reverse complement strand
TAAAAACTTAAAAAGGCCAAATGAAAAATTAGACATCAAATGAATAGGCAGTTTCAGGAAGACACCTAAATAGCATAGGAAATATGAAAAAGGGCATGCAAGAATGTCATATGAGTCAGAATAAACTGGACTTGCAGTGTAGTAAGAAATTATCCTCAAATCTCAACGGTTTAATGCATAGTTCTGTATTCAAGAAAAATCAATTGGAAGCCAGTCACCTGTCCTAGGAGGTAGCTCTTCATGAGAAGACTCAGGAAGTGAGGCTCCTATGATAATGAGACTTCATTATCACTACAACCAGCTTCATGTCCATGATCCAAGGCAGGGAGAAGGAGGAAGGGGAGGAAGGGGAAAGAGGAAGGGGGGAAAGGAGAGACAGGAAAGGGAAGAGAAGGGAGAGGAAGAGGAAGAAAGAGAGGGGGGAGAGGGAGAGGAGGGAGGGGTGGGAGGGGGAGGGAATGACCTCCCTCCTCCTCTTTGTTTTTTATCTGGAATGTAAGCAAAAATAGACTCCAGCAGCTACTTTGTGACCTCAGAAATGAAAGTCATATAATAAGCCTAACAAATCAGGAAGCCTGAGGAAGCTGGATGTCTAATGAATTCATGAAGCACTGATAACTGCCACCTACCTTCAGTCTCTCTCAAGGTGCGAGACTAAGTCCCTAGATGTGTAAGTCACTATCGTCATGTCTCTATTAAGTGGCAGTCAAACATAACTTGTAACTGAGTCTTACAACACAAAGTAAACATTATAGACCTTGACAAAATAAGATAAACCAAAAGTACTGGAAAGAAAAAAGGTAAATACAAGTGATTTCTTCACCTTTCATAGCCGGATGTCAATCAATATTATTTAAAATCAAAAAGAGGAAAAGTACTATCAACCTCTTGATATTTTTCCTCAACCTTTTTCCTCAACCTTAGCAGGATATGTTAGAATGTGATATCCCTGATTGGAGATGTTTTTCCAAAGATCTTTCCATTTTATGTAATCTGTTATATATTAGCAATAGTGAAAGGAGTAATTTTGGTTAAAAATATGTATGGTATGATCCAAGTTTTATTTTTAAAAAAATTGATCCTCTTCATTTATCACCTGTCTATATACATACAATGAGACATATGGAATACTGTTAATCTCATGTCAAAGGTAGTTGTGTTGGGGTGATTTGAGGTGGTTTTAGCTCTCAAATTTTTACTTTTACTTTTGTGGTTTTTTTGGGTCAGGGATGTAGCTTAGTGGCATAAGTGCTTGCCTGGCAAGTGCAAGGTCCTGAGTTCAATTCCTGGTATCCCCCCCAAAAAATCCTTTTTAATGTTTATTTTTATTAGCACGTGTTATCAGTACACAGTGATTACACTCATTGTGGGGAGATGGCACACGTACATGACACATCTAAATTCTTTTTACATCCCTTTTCCATATCCTCCCCTTCTCCCTCCATCTCTTGGTCCCCTTTATTTGCTAAAGCATCATCTTGTTTCCTATTAGCCATCTTTCATTTTGATCTTTATTTATACTTTGGATATCTCATAAAAGAGAAACCATTCAATATTTAACGTTCAGTGTCTGATTTATTTCACTTAACAGTATGGTATAAAGGAGCATCTGTTTTCGTACAAATGACTCAAATTTATCCTTATTCATGGCAGAGTAGTACTCCACTATATATAAATACTGCCTTTTCTTTATCCATTCATCTAGTAACGGACACATAGGCCACTTCCCAGGTTTAGCTATTATGAGCTGTGCTGCTACAAACACAGGTGTGCATCCCTGTAACATGACATTTTCACTTCTTTAGGGAAGACACCTAGAAGAGGACTAGCTGAATCAAATGGACCCATTCAAACATAAACAAATCAGAGAAAATAAAGATTACTATATCTTTTGGTGATGCTCCAAACTTCAAATTTTTCTATAGAAACATTTTCTGACAAATTACTGCTTAATTGCTAGTATTTTTATGATGAATAGATACCATTTTTAGAAGAATGATAACATGCTATTCATCACATTTTGCAATGAGGAAAGTATAGTCAGGTCTCCAAAGTCTTGAAGCTCTAAAACCCTATGTCTTAATGTTCTCTGAAGTGCACACAGACTCATAATTCAGCCATAAACAAGTCCATTTTCTTTTTTCTTTAAAAAGAGTATCTCACTGACTCAACTTCTTTTGATCATTGATCTTTGTCTAGACTCAGGCTGGCTGGAAAGTCACTAGATGATCTCACATAATTAAACTCAGGACAGTGCCCTGTTGTCAACTCAAAGCAATTTTTAATACAGATGAAAATATGAGACCAGGAAGCATGCTATCTACTTCAAGAAAAATGAAGAAGCAGCAACTTCTACATAGTTTTAATATTTAATTGCATTACTATCACTTTCATCAAAACAAAGACTACAAATGTATTATCTGGTTAGGAGCATCCAGTGTTCTCCTAATCTCTCAGTTTTTTATACCTCTATGTCTCTGCACAAATGCTAATGTCTTCTCTTTCATCTGTATGTAGCCAAAGCCATTTATCTGGCAAAACTCAGTACCTCTTACCACTTCAGACCTATAGCACTTGGCAAATACCTCTGCTGTAACAATCCTCAGGGTTGCCATGTATAATTGTGCATGTTGTGCACTGCATAAGAACATCAGATAAGGAAGCAAGTGAAAGCCAGCCTGAGCTCAGCAGCCAAGCCAGGCTATACCTGCACAGAGGTCTCTTCCCTGAATTTGCCTAAAGGCACATCTGGAGGTCATGCTGACTCACCGCAGGGACTGAAATAGGTCTGTTGTTTCTCTGAGTAGTGCATCAAGGGTAGGGACCGTGAAGCATTTATCTTTTTACCCCCAGAAACCGTCAGAATCTGGCAAAGAGTACAAACTTAATGCTTGTTTGATAGATTTTTAATAAATTATAAGATATAAAGAATTTTCATAACCTCTTAACATCACAGTGAAAAATGTTAGAAATTTTCCTCTTCCTCTATTTAGGCTGAAGATCATATTTTAAAGTTGTGCAGGAAAAAAAGGAGGAAATAAAAACTAATAGCTGATGAGTAGCATCTGCTTGACAGAAACTTCACATATATTATCTCATTTTATGCTGCCAAAGACCTAGCCATTAAGGTTTACTAGGAATTATAGTGAAAATACTTAAAAGCACAGAGCAATCAGAGTGGACACTGGCCCAGGCAGAGCAGAGCTCAGCTGGAAACAGCTGTTCCACCCACGCTGCTTGTAGAGCTCAGTGTCAGCCCTGAGTGTTTCAGCCCCACGCTGCAGACGGGCCAATGCATGCTGAGTGAGATTAGATAAGCCAAGCTCGCAAAGCTAGTTAAGCGGGGAAGCTAGGACCAGACTCCTGATGAGTCTGACTCCCCAAAGCTGTATCCTTTTTCCCATGCTTTGCTGCCTCTACTTTACATAGAAAGCTTTGCATTTGATGTAAGTTTGATGTCTACTGCAGTATCTGTTCACTAGATTATTTTACCTCGCCAAACAGGATGAATCAAGAGTTTGTAACTCTAAAGAAATGGCCCTCATTCCACAAGCCACACACAATTCATCATGTTGCTTTAGAATCCAGCTTTATATTTGAATAAAGCTGAGTGGTACACTTTTATTATTGTATATATCAAAAGGGTTAGCAATACGAGACAATTCTGCAATAATGCTGCCGGCTCACTCTGTATTTCCTAAAGACCGTACTCTTTAAATCTGAACTATATAGTGTGATTCCCCTCATCAAATGCACTTCAATTGCTGAAGAATATGCCCAATGTCATTTTGTTCTGTGAAAGTTCAGAGCAATATTTTGCATCCTACACATTTTATCATTTGTTGATGAATTATAGTTTGTTTCAAGACATCATATGTTCTTTGAGTCACCACATTTTCATTTTGGAATCCTGTTATTTACTTAGTCCTTGCACTGCCTTTTGCATAGCACTATAGACAAGATACTATACACCATACCAAATCCCTAGTAGGAATGAAAACATTCGATAATATTTGGTTTGTTTTAAGTTGTTTCCCATTGTGGCCCTGTAAAGGATACTAATAAGTTTGTTGCTACTATGAAATTAGTTCTTCTCTATAAAGGAAAATGGATTATTTCCCCTTTAGGTCTGTTTACTGGAGTATAGTACTAACTTACTGGAATTCTAATAATTCTTACCTGTGACCAAAATTGATTTCCCTGGTACAAAATAGGGAACCTAAGCAAACATTGTCATATAAAAATGTTTTGAAAGACACAATCTTTTCCTTTTTATTTACATAAATAGTGAATGCTTAAAATGTAAAATTTAGGCAAGGCATGGTGGTGCATGCCTGTAATCCCAGCACTTGGGAGGCTGAGGCAGGAAGATTGCTGTGAATCCGAGACCAGCATGGACTACATGGTGAGACCCTGTCTGAAAAATCCAAAAAAAGAAAAAAAAGCAAAATTTATAGCAAGACATGTTGAAATTTCTTTAGAACAAATTAACCAAACTATGAAATACACAATTTACAGCTACACCAATACAAGTACACCTAGAACATATGCCTCTTGTAAGTTTTGGATCCTTTTCCTATTCAAGTCATGAGGGTGGCATTCAAAATATTTAGCAGTCAGTATGGCCCAGAATCAGTGAATCAAAATGGAGGTCAAGGTAAGCTCTGAAGCACAAGGCCAGAGCTCTCTGTTATGGCAAACACTGATCTTTAGCTGCTGGGTAGGCAGGTCTTGGGAGTCCCAGGAATACATTGGATCAGCTGGGGTTGGGGTGAGCTGCTAAAAGAGTTCAAGGAAGGAATTATTTACTAAACACTAAGTGTTCAGTGTTTAATTCAGCTGCTTATTTAATGATTACCACTAGTATATCTGATATTATATTATATAGTATTAGTATTATGAAAATAACCAGTATACTCAGTTCCATCAAAGAAAAATGAACCCTCCCAGTCAAGACATGACTCTAAATATCCACCACTACCTGCCAGATGCCAGGCTTCTTGTCCAACTATCCTACATATAACCCTTGCTGCCTAGGCAGCCATGCTATCCACCATGTCAGTCTGCCTTTCACTAGCTACAGCCAACAACACAATGCCTGAAAATCCATAGGGCACTATCATGACTGGCACAAAAAAAATAAACTGAGCAGCTTATTAGATTCTCAGACTTGGAAATTTGGTACAGAAAACATGAAGAGATTTTCAAGTGGCAGTCAGATCTTTCCTGGCAGGAAACAGGTATTGGGGAGGTGCTGACAAAGGTAACACAAAATAAACAGAGGACCAAAGGAGCTGGGTTGGGCACAAGTGGCAGGAATTAAGCATAAATCGAATATGCACATCACAGTCAGCGCATGAGTAAAGAGAGTGATCCAGGTACTAGGAGGGATAGAATGCAAAACGTTCGAGTTTTAAAAACGAAGGGTTCACTTTTATATTGTTGGTGGGAATGTAAACTAGTACAACTACTGTAGAAATCACTGGAGATTCCTCAAAGAACTAAAGCTAGAAATTCCATTTGACCCAGCTATTCCCCTTCTGGATATCTTCCCAAAAGAACTAACATGTCATATTACAGTGACATGTACGTATCTATGTTTGTAGCAGCCCAACTCAACAGTAGCTAAATCTAGGAAATGGCTTATATGCCCATCAGTAGATGAATGGTTAAAGAAAATGTGTTATATATACACAATGGAGTGCTGCTTAGCCATGAAGAGGGGTAAGTTTGAGTCCATCCCAGGAAAATGCATGCCTCTTGAGATCATAATGCTAAGTAAAATAAGGCAGACACAGGAGGTCAAATATTGCATGGTTATATGAGAAACCAAAAGGATAATAAGGAGTAAAGTACAAAAAAATGATGATAGGAAACAGGGAAGTAGACCTTTTGCAGGTGTTAAGGAGATCTAGGAATGGAGGAAGGAAGAGAAGGAAAAGTAAAAAGGATTAAGATGTGCTATGCACATGTACTAGCTCCCCACTGTGTATCAGAAACATGTACTAATACAAAATTGAGGGGTCCCCAAAAACACAACTGGCAGATTACCAATGTTACAACAAAGGCCTGATTCCAGCTGGCACCCTTCAACTATTTTCAAAGTGGGATTCCTGGACCAGCAGCAATATCAACATCACCCAGAATCTTGTTAGAAATGTATATTCCTGCTGGGGCAGAAACTCCAGGGGTGTAGCTCAGCAGGTTGGAGAACCATCCTGGTAATGTGGCTTTGCCCAAAATGCCACCATTACCTAGAAAGGAACACTGCTGTCCTCACAGGGTCTCAGGTTAATCCTCCCAGAGGTAGATTCTCCAGTTGCTCAGATAAACTGATGAAGCAACCTTCTTCTCTACAAATATGTCTACAGTTCCAGTAGATAATTCACCAGCCCCAAACAGCTGTGGGATGCAACATATACTATAACCGACCAGTTCAGGCAGGCCCAGCAGCTGAAGATTTAAAGACACCCCATGAAGATTATACACATGGAATCGGACAGGTAGCTTTCAATGTGTTTCTTTCACATCACTTCTAGATGAAACTGGGTTGCTCCTCTCCTTAGGTGGGGAGAGTATGTGTTTTTGGCTAAGGCATAATGGGTGGATATTTTTGGCAGAGACAGCCTTGGAATTACATACAAAAGAAAGACTAGTGTACTTGTGGGTAAGAAGGTGTCATTTATAGCCTATTAATCCACTGCCTCCTTGCAGCCTGCTGTTCATGATACCAAATTCTATACCACATAACCTTACCTTCTAGCCTGAAGTTGTACTACTGACTCAGGTGTAGCTAAAACAGCTGAACCACTTACCTACAATGTGACCTTATATGGAGGATGATCTTTTGATTGTCCCATCCCCAAATTTGAAGACTGCTGCAGTTAAACATGAAAGTGCTTACGAAAGACATTACCCCAATCTATGAAGGATGATAGTGAAGTAATGATAACAACAGAATGCATAATATGAGCTTCCAAGAAAGGCCATCCATTAAGGGGACAGACACATCTACAGAGAAGCAGAGACGCTGAGAGCAATACGGACAATGACACAGACGTTGACAGAGAAATCACATACCCTGCAAAGAAATGGAAAGCAGAAGTGCTACATTCCTGTGTGCTCGCTATCTTTCCAGGACTCCCCACACCTCTTTTCTCAGTAATTAAGAACACTGCTAGAATGTCTGCAGAGGGAGCTAGTTGGAGTGTCAAGGTTAGAGAGAGAAATCATGAAAGACAAAGACAATGAAAGAAACATACCTCACTTAGGAGCCAGTGAGTTGGAGGTATTTTGCCCCTGGACACATCAATTTAGTTATCAGGTGACAATGCACAGTTGTCCAGCACCAGGAAAGGTCGCAGTGGCAATCAGGGATCACAGACCTCAGTAACTTTGGTGGCAGAAGAAAGTGATATGAAGGCTTGTTCTGAAGCAAATAAAGTCTCCTGCCTCGAAAGGGCTTGTCTGAGTTCTGGCCTTGTTACGGGACAAGGGTAACAGGACCTTGCCTGTAGCTCAGTGTACTCACTGGTGCGACCAATACGGGACATTTTGCTCTCACTGCCTACTAGTGACACTGCCATTTTGACCCCAAGAACACTTTTATTCTGCATTTTGCTTTCTTGCATTCAAAGTATATGCCATTTGGGTTACAATAATTCAACTTTGCTAGAATTTCAATACCTCTACCTCAATTTACAAGGATTTCTTTGAATGCATAAATAGGGATTTGACACCTTGAAAGCAGCTGAACCCATGAGTTCAACCCAAATTGCCAACCAATGGAATTGTGAGTTAAATAAAAGGTTGTTTTAAGCCACTAAGTTTTAGGGTGGTTTATTATGCAGCAAATGCTGATATAGAGACAAAGGTGTCTGATGGTTTGTTGAGGGGAACAGTTAATGATCAAAAGTGTTCTTGTTTTTTTACTATTTTGACCAATTTTGCATGCTTGTATCTGGTAATCTGAGCAATTTATGTGAGGACAACAATTTGCTGTATAACAACCACTGGTGAATTCCTACAATCCTGTCTAGTAACACTATGTATTATCTCTAATGTTCTTTTAAATTATTATTTTCTTATTCTCTTTAATGATTTGATCAATCTCCTATTCTTACATCTGGTAATCTGAGCAACTTTGTTGAAGATAACAATATGTAATATAACAACCACTGTTAATCTCTATCATTTGATTTGCAGTCCTGTATCATTTTGAAAGTCCTTGTTTGTGTTGCTTGCATTTTGCTACTGTTCTTTTCTTTGTACTATTTTCTTTAAAATAAACCAAAAAAAACATTTTTAGGAAGCCAAAGCAAATGTAGTTGTTTTCAGAGCCAAAGCTGACAATTGTAAACACAACTTGGAATGTTTTCCTGCAGCTTGTTAAGTCTGAATCCCTGTACCCTGAGCTATAACTACTAGTTTCAGTTTCATGTAACTTAGGCAGTGTGGTAGAGCATGCCACAGTACCCACCTAGCATTATAGGAAATCTTCACACGAGAAAAATTATGACATGCAAATGATTCACACATAGTTCATGTTGCATTTATTTAAAAAACTACAAAAGCTAATTTTAAAATAACAGTCCAACTATGTCTAAATTTTTCAGCACGATTGAGCATATCTGCTTTTGAAAACATCACTTTTTTCACCCAGGATCGTGACCAGCAGGAGTTGCCATTTCTCAGAAGACTCAACATTCTGATGCCACTGAATAGCCAACCATTATTCTCAAGGACACAAGTTCATTGATAGCCTCACCAGTGATTTTCCAAAAAGGTAGGCAATAAGTAATCTTACATAGATTATATGATTCTAAGGCAAGATTTTTGAGTTTCTAGCGTATAGTGGTACCTCTTTTAATACCTTTTTATGTTCATCAATATTCCAGCCACCCATGTGCATGCAATCTACTATGAGCTATAGAAACTAACCAAGGTACAACATCTGAGCACTCTGAGCATGGGCTCCGTACTGACTTCCAGGGAAAGGGGCTCAGAGGTCCTCTGGTCTGTTCTGCAGCCTCCTACTCAAGGGGCAAAGGAATGCTAAACTGATAAAAGTGATAGGTGAGGTTCCTGGGCACTGCTGGACAATTTCTACTAGGTGGAGCCTTGAGAATACAAAAGGATCCCATACAGGCAGAAAGCCTCTTTCTGGATCTGGTAGCTAGGACATTTTTCTCATTGGAATGGCAGTTTGAGACTTGATCTTTAGCCTAAGAGAAATGTTAAGATATTCTGTTTTGGCTCTGAGTTCCAGACTGTCTCTACCCTAAACCTTCTTGTGTGTAGCCTCAGAAGTGTTGATCTAGGGCTTGGAGCTATTTTATCGGTTAATAAAATATTACTTTGCTTCCTTTGCCACTCTTTAGATGCATTCATCCCTTGTGAAACACACAAATGTGGTAGGGCTAAAGCAGGTAGATATGCCTGAGTGCCTCACTTGGTTACCACCACAATTCATCTCTTGTTAATAGTACCTGAAGCCCACCTCCATCCCTAACTCTAACAAAGTCTCAAAAATACAAAATATAGGCCCCTGGGGTTAACACTTGAAGAGGAAATTCCACAAAAGAAACTGAAGTCCAGGCATCAAACTTGAAACACTGCTGTTGGAGGCCCAGGATATAATCTCCCTAGGAGCTTGGATAACCTTGTCCCTGAATTCAATCTGCAGGACCACCAAGGTTCCATGTGAGCTAGATGTCCCTTAAAATAAGCAGAATTGTGGTATAAGACATTGTTGGCCTACAGCAGTGATAATCAACTTTTTAAATCTCAATGTAACAAGCGGCAGGCTGCAGCATGGGTGCTATAGGTTCACCATCACTGGCCTATTCGATTACTTGATCCAAACATTCATAAAGACAACTAGATGGCAGATCCCAGATTTTACTCCTATTGATTTTGTTTTCATTTGGAAATCTCACAACGTCTGCCTAATAATTTCCTAAACCATCACTATTAACAGTATGAGATAATTTTGTTAATGGAGAGAAATGAGAACCCAGTACTTGGTACGAGTACAGAATATCCTCTTCATAGAGGTAGATCCTATAAAAATGGATCAGTGGTATGCTATCCCATCATTGCTCTGTTACGGCTTACACTTAAATGTCCCCCAAAACCTCACATGCTCAAAGGTGGGCTTTGGGGAGCTGACTGGGTTACAGGAGTGTGCTACTGGATTAGTGCACTGACACGTTTATAGCTAGGTGTGATGCTGGGAGGTGAAGTCTGGAGGGAAGGGGTGGATCACTGTGGGCAAGTTCTGGAAGGATGTACATCCTCCCTCCTCTTTTGATCCCTCTGCTTCCTGCCTGATTTGCCATGAAATGTTTCTCTACTGCTTTTCCCCTTCAACCATGCTGCCCTGCCTTGAAACCAACTGACTATGGACTGAAAACTCTACAAACCATAAGCCAGAAATAAACTTCTTCTTTAACTTGTGGGTGCCAAGTATTTAGGCCGAGCAACAAAAAAGTAATTAAGACACTCTCCTTAAGAAAACACTTTACACTTTTATAAATTAATTACAAGCTTGGAAGAGCTACACATACAAGGTCAGTGTCTTAGTTTGGTTCCCTCAGGAGCAAAACTTGAGACTGAGTAGTTAAGTATTGGGCTCAGGAAATAGCTACTGGGAGTAGGGAAATGATGCAGGAGAAAGGAAAGCAGTCCATAAGAGTATGTTATCAAGATGTCTACTCTATAGGTGATTGGAGCTTAACCCTGTGGAACTCTGGCAAACACATGAACTATAGTTATGCGCTCAAGGGTGAAAATATTGGCATACTTACACACCAAATCCCATCAGTTTTTGGCTGAAAGTGGTTCGCAGGGATGTATACCCCTAGCTCTCACAGCCTATATGCAGAGGGTGAAAAAGAGCTTCCAGGCCTCCGAACAAACCCTCAAAAAGATACTGGTAGTTAGAAAAAACCAGCCTGGACACACAGAAATAAGGCTGATGGACAGGGAGCATGACAGTACTAGCTACGCGTATTCCCACCACAGGAAACCCTTACCCCTTGTCCAGTGAGGAGGACAGCTTCAACAAACAAAATAAAGGAAACATTGCATGGAATGGCCACATAAGTTTGAAATTTAATAGCAATTTGAGGACTTCAGGAGTTAACAAAAAAAAATCCCTGGAGAGAAAGCAATGTGGGCATCAGCATTAATTGTTGGGAAATCTACTTACCCCTTGTTATGGCTTGTGTCTAGATGTCCCCTCAAAGCCTTATGTGGTCATGGATGGGGCTTTTTCAGAAGTGGCTGGATCTAGAATGTGTGATGCTAGGATTAAGGATGTGTGATTACTAAATTACTCCACTAAATGGTTTGGCACAGTTCTGAGTCTGGACGATGGCAAAGTCTACCCTGTGTGTGAGCGTTACCCACTCTAAGGGCATGTAGCCTGGATAGAATACGAGGGACAGACAGAGGACTGCTCTTATTGCTTGCTGCTTCACTGCTTTGATGCTTGTTGCCTTCTGCCTGCCATGGGCTGTTTCTCCTCTGCCATGCTGCCCTGCCTTACAGCCAGCCCACCATGAATTGAAACTTCTACAAACAGTGACCTAAATAAACTTTTTCTCCTTTCACATTGGGTATCAGGTATTTTGTCTCAGCAATAAGAAAAATAGCTAAGACACCTCTTATCATCAACAGAGGCTGTAAGTGAAAGACACCTGTCAGGGCACCTGTTCTGCTCACTTTCCTCCTTCCACATTTTCCAAACAAGGAATCCAGTTGAGTCACACTGCAATACAACCAACTGCACTGTTTTGGCTGTTGGACGAGGTCATCATTCTTTTCTAAGATTGCATGCATGCATACAGCACTGATTCCTGCTTCTTCTGGCTTCCAAACAGCTGACATAACAAACTGACTATCCTGCTTTCTCCCCAACATGGCAGCCCCATCTAGGGATATTACCCCATCAGTCTCTTGGTTGAAATGGAATTTCTTTGATACAATTATTAAATTTTCTTTGGGAATTTAATTTTTCTGTGAAGACTTGACAATAACAGGGGCTTCATATTCAGAGTTAGGTCATTTTGTATCCCCAACATAGTATTATTGGGACTATGCTATCATCTGGTGCTCACTGTATGAGTCTTCTTGGTATGTTGGGTTCAAAGATGTAGCTATATCCTTAAGATGGAAACGGGAGTTGGTAAATCTACCAAATATATAGTATAGTCATTAAGTTCTCAGTAAAACCACTTCCCAAGTTTCTAAAGATGATATCACAATTGTTCATTGACAGTCTTGGGGAGCTGAATTTCTCATTTGTTCAGTCAAAGACTCGTAAGAGCCCTGATATGGATGAGGAACATGACCCTTTGAAAAGGCTAGAAGAACTTACCCGCAAATTTTCTGTCTAAAACTAGACACTCACATATGTGTAGCTCAGCTACTATCCACTTCAGGTTAACAGAGAGAGAACAAAAAGTAGTCTTGTTAAATTTCCATGAAAGTGTTCAAAGACCCTCCCTGTACCTGTCCTCGCCCCCCATCTTCACTCTTCCCTGAGAAAAGAAAGGCTGAACCGATGGATTGGAGTCCAGGCCTTCACTGCCTATTTTCTATATCCAAAACTTGGAGGTACCAGTGAAATTCTCTGAGGTTTCATTTATTCTAGGTAAGGTAACTGATGCTAGATTTGTATCTCACTAGAATGGAAAATTCCAAAATGTAATTTTTGGGTTTAGAGCTCTGCATTGGAACTTGGAGCCAAACTGCAAGCTAGTGAAGGCAGTAATGTGAGATATTCTATTTGTTCTCCTACACTTACCAGCCCTCTTGCAGATACCTAGCACCATGTGGCTGATTTTAAGCAATGAAATCTAAGTGGATGTGACATATGTCAATTTTAGGCTGAGTCTACATGAAATTCCCCAGCTTCTCACTTTTACCCCACAGTAGCAGGCGGAAAGGCCATGTGTCCTGGATCTTGCAACTACAAAGCAGCAGAGCCTCGGGCAACCTGGACTCTTGAGAAACTGCATGGAGCAGACCCCCCCCATCCCATATGCTTCTGATCTGTCCAGGATATGCAGTGTGAGTGAGAAATTAACTCTCAAGGGGACAAACCTCTGACACGTTGAGACTGTTGCCTGAGCATAACTGTATTCTAGTGAATATATCCCCTTTCTTCTATGGTATATAACATTTATTTTATATGCGTAACTTAGGTGTTAATAAATCTACACATTTTACCCAGTCTCCTCTGAACTGGCTCTATAAACAGAAGATCACACACAAGTCAGCAAGCAAAGCTTTAGCTTTCAACAAAATAGTAGGGAGTAATACAATTCAGTAAACACACTGCTTTCTACTGCACAAAAAACAGGAAATAATTAAATTTCTTATAGACATTTCTTTATTATATTTTCCCACTTGAATATTTAGAGAATAATTTAAATGTAATGCATACTGACAGCAAGCACAGTATCAAATATTAGTTTTTTTTAATATTTTTCTTTTCTCACCCTTTATTCCTTTAGGAAAAAAAAATATTTAGATGACCTCAAAGAAACAATTATTATGCTAATCACAGTATGCAGTAACACATACAAGCCCAGAATCAATAGAAAAGAAAGCAACAAAGAAGTGAAAAAGTCTTTCTCCTCAAATCATTTTAATTCATTTTTCCACAGTCATATAAATTTAAAGTATGAAACAACAATAATACAGCTATAGAATCTAGGTTCTCTTTCAAAGCAGCAGCATATAAAACATAGAAAAGCTAAAACCTCAGCACAAGCTTCAAAAAAACAAGGACTGAGAGGATTTTGATGACGACATGAAATGCACAAAATACAGTACACAAAAATACTAGAATGCATAAAATATAAAGCTACACATTTCAGGTAGAAAGCATTGTAAAATATATAAAATATGCAAGAAATCAAAACCAAAGAGATTTTTCTTAGAGTACCATGAATACACTGCAACTGGCAATTAGCATTTGAAGATGGGAACACGAAAATAGCAGTTTCCCATTTAAAACTTTATTTCTAGGCTTTAGGATTTCACCTTCTTGACATCCTTCTTTCCAGAGCTCTCAGTAGCTGACTCTGCTTTTCTTTTCTGTGACTAAAATGGAAACAGATTTAATGTTCTGCTCCAATATGCACATTTTTAAATGGCCCAACAATGTTAAATCTAGGATGTAAATGCATTAAAAAAAATTTTAACATGAATATTCACTTCAATGTTATTATTTCACAGTTCATGTTCTATGTAGCCCAACAAACTATATAACCCAATGTAAAATAACCTTTAAAGATGTTTCTTTTTATGAAAAGACATAAAATATCCACCAAAAATAGTCATCAACTATCTACTTACACATGGTACTATAAATGTACTCTTATTTTAAGGACGACTTAATACTTAAAGGTTTTGGGCAAAATTTTATTTGAGTGTATTTTTGTCAATTTACAATAGGTTTTAAAATACCATATTTCATATCTTCTATAATGCACATGTCTTTCATTTTGTAGCATCCGTGAAATCAGGATGCATCTCACAGCTGCTAACATTATTTGCCAACATTTGTTCTTAGTGGTACATAAAATTGTGTATTACAATGGAAAGCATCTTAGATTTAATGAAATATGGTAAATTACTTAACCGCCCTCAAATAATATGATCTATTAAGAATATTTTAAATTATAGCTATACAAAGCAACTTGACTAGATTAAAATCAAGTTATTTTATTATCCAATAGTTAACTTATTATTGACTAAAGCTTTGTTATCTGCTCAAAGTTCCCACTGCTACTCACAGTCCCACACAGATCAGAGAATTTATCTGATCAAATCAAAACTCCCAATTTCAACCTCAGCACCATCTCACCCCACCCCCACCCCTTGGCCTAAGCCCACAACAGCCTGGTCTCAATTCAAAGGATTTGACCTGCTATATAGTTCTACTTAGAGTCATGAGGGATTTTTAAAATACTGAGCACTGTTATTACAGAGCTCCATAATCACATGTTCTACAAAGACATAGGAAATGTGATTGTGGTATAATATTTTAGCTGTCCAAGACAAATCACCATTTCATAGGAACAGTTTTTGTGATATCTCTATTGCATTAAACATAATATAGGCATTTAATTATGTAAAAAAGTGGGATCTACCTAAAAGTTAGGAAAATGCTGAAAATTTTACCATTGGAGTTTTAGTTGCCCGTTTCTTCTTTTCTGCTCTCTCTCTTTCCTCAATTTCCATATTTTCTTTCTCAATCAATGAAATCAAAGTGTTACAGCGTCTCTGGAACTCCTAAATGAAACAATAATAACAGAAAGACTTAATTTCTATAACTCAGTCTTCATCTTTAAGAAAATGACTATGATTTCATTGTATCATTTCTGTAGTGTACGATTTCCAAAACTAGTGTCCTTCAGAATAATACTCACAGAGGGAATTAATAGATTTCATCAAAAATAGGGAAAGAGTAAATGTCATTCAATGAGTGATTGCTTAAACTGTGATACATCTACATCATGGAGTAGTACTCAGAAATAAAAAGGAAAGAACTATTGATAGACAATCTGAGTAAGTTTCAAGGGAATTATACTGAGAGAAAGAAGTCAATCTCAGATGGTCAAACAGTATGCCTCCAGCTAATTCAAGCTATATAATATTCTTAAAGTCACAAATATATGGAAAGGCGGAAGAGATCAATGGTTGCCAGAGACTAGGGAGAAGAGGTAATGTAATTACACTGGTGTAATTACAGAGAACACAGTGGAGTCAGGTGGTGATGATAGTGGTTGTGGTTACACAAAGCTGCTCAGGGTAAAACTGCACTGAACTACACACACAAATGAATAACGATTGCATGTATAACTGATGAAATCTAGGCAAGCTTTGTGGCTTATACCACTATCAATTTCCTCATTGTCATAGTTAGGCAAAATGTTACCTCTGGGGAAAATTGGGTGAAGGGTGCATGGTACCTGCCTGTATGTTTCTTTATTACTTTCTGTTAATCTATAAATATTTCAAAATAAGAAGTGAGTATAAATCACATAAGCAGAAATGAAAATACGGGAATGTTGTGTGGTCAAACTACATTATGGAGATACTCAGTTTACACAAGTTAAAACAGACTTCACTACAGGGCTTCTTAGAGTCTGTCAGTTCCTATAGGATGCAGCCAATCCCAAAGTTATTTAACCAACAGAACCTCCTTGTCACCAAACTTCTTGTGGGATCAAAGCTCTGGGCAGCACATCTCAGGAAACACTGCTGGATTTGTGAATTTGGAGTCAACAGTACCTAGAAAGATTTTTGCATTAACCTTGCCACTACCTATATCTCACTGTCAGCAAATCAATGCATCCAAACCATAAAAAGGTTTTATGAATATATGGTGAGCATTAAACATATCATTCATTAATACAGAAACTCATATATTATTAATCCTGTACACTTTATGTTAAATGTAAATAACAGCTTAATGTCAAAGAATAAATAACATTTTAAATGATTCTTTTTCTGTGCAAACAAAAAAGTCTGCCAAAACACACAATAGCTAAACATTCAAATAAAAATGTAATTTTACTGTCAATTTTGAACAACCTCAACAACAGAGAACAATGGCCAAATACACGAATAGAACTCACCAAAAAATGTTCAACTATCTTTTTTAAATTTCACTGAGCTGAGTGTGGTGGTATACACCTGTAAACCCAGCTACTAGAAAGACAGAAGCAAGAGTATCACGAGTTCGAGCCTGGCCTGGGCACCATACAGAGACCTCTCGAAATAAAACAAAAAGGGATAGGGATGAAGCTCAATGGTAGAGTGCTTGGCTAGTACATGCAAAGCCCTGGAGTCAATCCCTAATAGCAAAACAATGTTTCTCTGAAACTAAGGATCAAGGAAATGCAAAGTTAAACAATGCCATCTTCAACAAATTAGTAATGATACGTGCATGCTTGGAGGCACACACCTGTGTGTGGTGCTAGTTAGTGTTGGTAATAAAAGGGTGAAATGGGACCCCTCATTCACTGATGATAAATGTCAACGTAGTAAAACTGGATGAACTGTGTTTCCCCAAAATTCATGTGTTAAAGCCTTAATCCTCAAGGTAACTATAGAGACTAGGTCTTTAAGGAGTTGACCAAGGTTAAAAGAGATTAAAATGGTTAAGTCCCTAACCTAAGAGGACTAGCGTCCTTACAAGAAGAGGAAGAGACACAAAAGCTTGTGCTCTTTCCCTCTATCCACACTCAGAGAAAGGGCCATATGAGAGTACAGGAAGAGAGGCCCCACCAGAAAAGAGCCCTCTGGCATCTTGGCCTTGGACTTTCATAACTGTGAAGACAAATTTCCTCCCAGTCTGTGGTACCCTGTTATGGTAGCACAAACATACTAATATAGTACTTTTCTAGGAAGGAAACTGGAAATATCAAAGAAAGCTCTTAAATTTTTCATACCCTCTGACCAAATAATTCTATTCTTAGCACCTGACTGTAAGGAAATAAAAGAGGAATGCAAATTGTAAAAAGAATGTTTAAATAGTGTTAACAGGGAAATTCTGGGAATTAATTAAATTATTGGCAATTCAAAAACAAAATACATACACCACAATCAGCTGGAAGAATATTAACAACACTGTGACTCAGGCTGGCCTTGAACTCATGGTCTCAAGCAATCCTGCCTCAGCCTCCCAAATAGCTGGACTGATAATTTTTATTTTTTGTTTTATTTTCTTTGTCTCTGTATACTAGTTTGTATTTAACAAGTTTTCAAAACTGAAAAGTTAGGCCTTGGACAATCTACGAAGATTTTAAGAAATGGCAAAAACTTTGAAAGATAGTTTTATCCTTCCAATTAAAACCAGAAAAATGGCATATAGCATAGGAAATGCAAGATTTAGAAATACTGTCAACTACCCAAGCATTTTCTCTTTTTTAATTTCAAGTCCCAAAAGAGGCAGAAAACCAAAGAAAGGCTAATCATAAGATAAAATACTCATTAACAAATTACTATTTTCAGATTAAAAACAATCATGTGTAACACTGGAACATTCAAATTTTTGTGCATCTGCGATTACCCAAGGTTAAATATTTTAGGAGAAACAGCACTGGAATTTTTCTTGCTTGCCAAAACAATGGTGGTATCTTTAATATGCAGACCAAATACTCTTCATAGCTTCACTCAATAACACACATACAAATTAAACAGCATGTTATTCAATTTATCTATTATAGAAAGGGCTAAGTTGACCCTGATGAGATTTGATTGTTGGTTTCTAGGGAGACTAGATAGAGTCTTTATATGATGCTGATTCCTGAATCATTAAGCTCTACCCTCTGGCTATTATTATTCTCAATAAGTATTAGTTGTCTGTGACTGCAGATATTTTAGATACAATTCATGGTTCATATGGATGATTCAGGGCGGAAAAGCCAATACGTTGAGACAGTCTCACATATAGAAAAGTAGACTATTTCAAATGATTAAAAATAGACTGCATTATATATTCTTACCTTCATTCCTCTTTAACCTGTCACTAACTACTCCAGACACAGAAAAATGATTTAACTCTCCAGAGAAAGACATCAAAGGACAAATACGGATGTCACGGCCATAACATAGGTCATTTCACATTTTCTACAGATACCAACCCATTTTTCATCCACATGGCTTCAACTGCCTAACAGATGGTATCATAAACAGAACACTCAAGAAAATCAGAAACAACAGGGAGAAAGGCCAGATAATCAATAAATCAGTGACTCACCTTTTGAGTGACTATGAAATGACTGAGAAATTTCTTGATGTCAAAGCAGTTTCATTTTCTATAATTTCTCCTTTTAACATATTCTCCTAGATTCTTTTCTTCCCATTTATCTCCTTATTTTTCTAGGTTACAGGGAATGTTTCAAGGACCTTCAAACTACAAAATTCTGAGTCTAATTATCTCTTTCTCCTCTCACCATTTCCCTACTATGTTTAGAAGTGAAGATGGCAGGAGAAAAAGACCACACAAAGGAAGGAGACGCAAAAACAATAAATAAAACAAAAGGGAAAAGGAAAATGAAAAACAAAAAACTGTTCTGCAATATTGCTACCTATGACAAAAGGAGAAAAAAGCATTCCATGTTCAATTATGTGGGAAACGGTGGATTTCAGTAAGGCTAAACAAACTTATTCATGCCAAGTCTTCTCTGAGCTTTTAGCATTTTAATTCAGTGTCAGCGTATCTCAGCCCTGTTTGAACATAGAACCCTTTTCCATATATCATTTATTTATTCTGAGACAATGTTTAGTTGAAGACAACTTGACAAATACTGTACAAGCTAAGAGCAATGGCTAAAGTCAAGTTAGGATTTACGTACAAAGAATTTAGGAATTAAGAACAAACAACTAGAAATTGTATATGATTTAGTTGACAACAGGGTTTCACTGATGACTTGAGCAAGACTACTGAAACAATAAAACATATATTTAGTACTCAGAAATCTTGTCTTGATACAGATTCTTACTAGTAGGGATTCATCAAATCACAAATCCACAAAATTAGAAAGGATTTACCATGAAACATTGTTAAAGTTGATGCTTGAATCTCTTCTACTAGGTCCCTGCTAATGATTCATACAGCTGCCAGTCTGAGTTCTTCTCATAGAGTACTCACTACCTCCGCAGGCTGGCTATTCCACCTCTGGACAAGCTAAAAGTGCTTTCTTATGCAAATCTACAGTTGGCTAACTTATGGTTTCCAACACAAGGTTCTACATCTAACTTTTGTAGTCACAGAGAACAAGGTATTTTTTACATCTGTGTGATAATCCTTCAAATATTTCAAGGCAGCTTTCATGCCTCCACTATAATCTCTCCTGGGCCCATAAACATCCCTCTTCTAGGCTCAATATTCTCCTCCTTTACCCACCCTTCCTTTAAAACTTATCTTAAAAGAGCATACAACACACATACACTACCCTTGGTTACATTCTTTCTTTCTTTCCTTGTTATACATTCTCTTACACCAGAGGTCAATGTACTTTGTCCTGTAAAGAGCCAGGTGGTAAATAGTTTTGGCTTTGCAGATGACACGGTCTTTGTCACAGGTATTCAGTTCTGCATTCTAGCATGAGAAGTCACTGGCTATACAGAAATGTGTGTGTACCTGTATTCCAAGAACACCTTACAGATCCTAACTCTGGAATTTTGTGTAAGTATCACGTTACAAATATTCTTCTTCTTTTCTTTGTTTCCAGCCACTTAAAAATAGAAAAATCATTATTGCTTGCAAGCCTTGCAAAACATGCAGTGGGCCAGAATTTGCACATCCCATTTTAAACTACAGATTTTCAAAGTACAAAAAACAAAAATTGTGCTGCCTTTGTTTTCCAGGCCTTTTCAATGGTTTAGAAGTCTACGCAATGTGAACGTCTCCATTTTCTACTTTTGGACACTAGGATGTGTAGCTCTACCTTTAATGATGAGGTATCTGCAGTGAGATGTGCTGCCCCTTAGGGTGTGGTGAATATAAGTCATCCCAGGCACCAAGTTCAAATATCTTTTGCCCCAATACTCAGCTTCAAAGCATTAACTCAAAAGGCACAGAAAGCATCGATTGACTTGAGGAGACTTACTGAAAGAGATTAAAGAAGCTTCACATTACATTTCCTATGTACTAAAATCCTAGACACTAAGCCTACCTAAGTTTGAATGACAGCATGTCTGCACCAGTCATGGTTGAAAGTCAAAAGCAGGTGAATGAGCAAGGATAAGAAAAAAATACACTGTACATTTGCACCTCTAAAGTTGTGGCTAATAATCTATGTGGTCAGGGTTTTCTTGCACAATTCTTAGTAAAATAAAATGGGCATTTTTTCTTCTTTATTATCTTATACACTCCCCATACATCATGTCCAGAAAATAAATTTTAGGTAGATACCTTCATCTATATAGATTCTGTGACTTGAAATACTGCCGAGATTTTTAATCTCTATCATGCTAACAGTAATTACACTCTATACTAGAATTTCATGGCTCAGGAATCTTGGTAGTTAATTGAAAATTAATATTCAAATAAATATACCCTATATTTTTCAAACAAGTATCAAATGTTGTGATGTTGTTCATAATTGCTGCCACATAAGCACTGTTATTTATACAATATTATGTCACTTTCTCACAAGATAATGCATAACTATCTGTAGTAACACATTATTTCTATCTTTGATTGTTAGTGCATTAATTGTACCTCTGATTGTTAGAACAGTTCAAGACCCTAAAACACTACTGCTGCATAATAAAACACATGAAATTTACAACTACTTATTCAAGCTCATAAATAAACAAAACCTGCAGGAATGACAGCATTTATCTTCAGAAAAAGGTAGGTGAAGAGAAAAGGAATGAAGTAGACCTCAACACACTGGTACATTTCCTCCCATTCCACCCAAATCAGGTCCAATTATAAGAGTCTATGCAATAAAAGCTAATCAAAGTACAAAGGTTCCATGTTCACGATCTCACTGAATGCCTACTCTAGGTAAGGTCCTATGCTGATTTCCTTAAACATAACAATTACACTTCAAGGTAAAGAGACCAGTAGGAGGACTTGTGGTGTAGCTCAGTGATACACTAAGCATGTGCCTAGCATGTGCATTTGCATGCATTTGCCTAGCATGTGCAAAGGACAGGGTTCAATCTCCAGTACCAAAAAATAAATAAATATTAAATAAATAAATAAAAGAACAAGTAGGGAAAAAAATGACTCTGGGACAGATTGATGGCACACTTGCCAAAGGAAGAAAAAAAAGATGAACAAGAAAACTGTTAGTGTAGTTGGTAGAGGAGATAGACATTTACCTACTTGGACTAGAATAGTGATTTTCCAAACGTAACTGATCCTATCACTGCCCTGGAAATGATTTGAAGGGCTCCTCTGTACTGTCTGTAGACTACTGATGGACATGGAGGTCTTCAGTGCTGCAGACACAGCCCTTCACTCTTTGGCTGCCAGTTACCCAGCCTCATCTTGCAATACTTTCCTGCTCACACCATCCCTTACCAACCGTCTCGCAATCTCTGACTATGCTGCGCTGATTTGTACCTTTGCATATTCGGTTTCCATAACCCGGAACGTATGCTCAGGGCCAACGCCTGGTTTTACAAGAGTTGCTTCCTCTTCTGTGAAGCTATTCCTCTGATTCCTTTGCTGCAAGGCAAAGCTAAACACTACCTCCTCTGTACTTCCCTCTATGATAAGACCTTTTCAAAATTAAGGCAGAAAAGGAACATTTTAGTCTTTTAAGTATATGAGGAGTAACAGATCCCTATGTGCATAAATGTATTTGGTTTTTAACATTTTAATTCTATAGTGAGGAAGAATGCATCAATATACTTTACAGCTTACCGATTTTTATTCAGATTTCTCATATTTCATTAAGAATGTAATGCTCTAAAATATCAGTATTAGCTGTTAACGTACAATTAAGTACTAACATATAAAATCACAAATCACGAGTTTTCTTTGTGAAATTTTCCAGACTAGGCTTTGTAAGCAACAAAGAGAAATGTTATTGTGACTACTAACCAAGTAGAAAATTGTCTACTTTCAGTTTATTCTTCTAAATTATCTACAAAGAAAACCCTTTTCCGACTGGACACAGAATTTATAAAACGTGCTGCACTGAGCTAATAACCTCATTAACATTTACTAGCTGCTGTGATAAAACTATAAAATGGGAAGCAAGTTAATAAAAAGCTATAGCAATATTTTCTTTAAAAGTATTTTTTCCTTCTACAGTTCTGAGGAACACCATTTTCTCACTTTTAAATAAAGAACATTTTCATTAATAATAAAGTTGCGGTGAAAAACAAACAGTAATCACATGAAATTTTTATTACACTGCATTCAACAGTGTGAAATTCTCTCTCTGAGATACTATCAGAAAAATTCATTTAAACTACTACAAAAGACTGCAATTGTAATGACTAATTACTAATACTCGGCTTCAACTCCAATATACATGGCTACAGGCAATGTGCACACAGCTCCTTGAGCTGGCTGAAAAGTAAAAAGCTTCCAAGAGGTTTAAAGGTAAGAATTTCTAACTGAAATTAAGAGTCAAAGCAACCCTGCAAAAGATGCAAAAAATGCTTTAGCAAGAAATATTCTTTATTTCAGAAAATCCAAGTTTGCTTTTTCTCCTTTAAGTACTCAGAAAAATCTAGACGTTCCAAGGAATTACTGATTGAACTTTTCCCACACATCCTATGCAGTAAATTCACAAATGTGCTATATCATTTGGACCTCTCAGGTTCTTCTCGGATCTCCCAGGCGTGTGACAATCTGTCATGAGATGAACAAGCATAGTACCCTGACATCCATTCCCTAAAAGTAATGGCAAGAAAATTAACGAGCTAATACTGGTAAGGGGATAGTAAGTGTTTCATAAAATGGAGCATTTGATATTATACCTATACAAAACACATGTGTATATTTGTATATAATGTATATAAATGCACACTCAAAACATGTATATTTATATATAATGTATATGAACACATAAACAAAATATTATCATTTCTCCTTCTGGTCATTTAGTAAAGGTGTTTTTAATTCTGAAAAGTTTTAAATCTCCTAAGATCAAGACCCTGTTCTAAGATATTTTCTTCTTAGGAAGAAAATGGTAGAGCTTCAAGCTTAAAATTTTGAGTCTGGCATAGTCTTCCTACTTGTTTATGTAGTTCAATAGTGACTGATTACGTACTTAAAGACCACACAACTTCTTAGAGGAAAAAAATGCAATCTTTTTAGCACAGAGAAATGGAACTAAAACTCATTTTCTCTTTTGTATAGGCAGCATTTTTAAATGGAGAAGAAGCTCAAAGAAATCATCAACCTTTAGCTGATGGCTTTCAAAGTGAGGCATATTTGGAAGTGGAGATTTGTGCCTTCAAGCACTTTATGACTGTTAAGTCAGAAGCCATGAATTCAGTACTTTGAGATCTTTGCATAAAATGTAACTACTAGGGATTCTACTTTTTTCTAAGAAGTATTTCACATTATTTATTGGTGACTGTGGGAAAGAAAAGAATTCTCTTTTAACTATATTATGATCTTTAAAGAGAACTTTCTTAGTAAACGAAGTTGAATCATCAACAAGGTTTATAATTTAACCACAGTGACACTCACAACATGAATCAAATTACAACCTTTGTATTTCTAAGATGGAATTTTTTTCAATGAATCCAAACTCAGAAACAAACTGTTTTTATTTCAGAAATCACAGCTGCCTCTTCTAAGGCAGGGCAGTTTCTCTTACTAGGTTGTGAATATAATCCTCTGTAAAGGAACAGTTGTCTTTAAGATGAAGAAGGAAAGAAATAATCTAGGAATAATAAAAATCTATTTGTGTAATTCCTTAATTGCATACATTATCATGATATATTCCAAATTAATGATGAAAATATATGCATATTTTCAAATGCCTTTCTTGTATATTAAATCCAAAAATATAACCCTGAAATATCCATTAGCTAAAAGGGAAATCAAAGTGTAATGACAGAGAAACTTAGAAAACCTTTTAACTAACATATTCAAATATGAATACATGTGTATTTTATAGATTCTTTAGAAATTAGAAATTTCACATCCCAGAAAGTAGGGCAAAGTGTCTGTTTTTGTTATAGACAAAATAAAGGTTCCATTTTGTGATCTCCTATATAGTTAATCTGCTTTTTGGAAAAATACATACTAGAGGTTTAAATCTCTGGCTAAAGAAAGAGCACAGTTTGAAGAGATAAGATGGAGGAAAAATACCCTTTGCAAGGGAGTTCAGAGCCATCTAGTGGCTGTTAAGAGTATACTTGTTCTTTTTCTTGGAACACGAAATAAGGTTATGCGGTTCTACATTCATGCTCATGTTACAAATAGTATAAGATTTTCTTTACATTTTTAATTTCATCTTACTGCTTCAGTATAATGAGTCTACAAATTGAGATCAACATTAAGCTCTTAACCGTTTTTTAAAAATTAGTAAAATATCATGGAAATAAAACTCAGAATTCAGTAAGTGATCCATCACAGAAAAAAGGCATGTGTGTTTTAAGACATGATTCACTGACAAATGTCTTTTAGAAGCTGTTAGTGCTGCCATAAATTATATCATTATACACATAAAACTGCAAATAACTAAAAACCTTAAATGTGTGGCTGTGGAAAGTATCCTCTGCTAAACATGGACACAGATGCACTGAACTCGATGGTACCTTAAAAGACCCACTAATTCACCACCATTGTCTCCTGACAATCTAAATAAAACTACATTTTCTTAGGCTAATAGAAAAGCTGTTCTACATTGTTCTTCAATAATCCATATCAGTGATCCAAAGAACTCTCTCAAACAACCCTTCCTTACATCTAACCTCAATCCTCATGCTACACATTGTCATCTTTATGTTTTTTCCAGTTTTTCCTATAGTATGGAGGTAATATACACACCTCTTCGCATTCTTTTGTACAAGTAAAGCATTTCACATTGAGCCTTCATAAATGCCATGTTGCTAGACCCACCCGAACCACTATTCCAATTGTTCTAGTTCCTTGTGGGTCCTGGCTCCATCTAAACTATTTGCTAGCTCTCCTGACACTACATCATCCATAAATCTGATGAGCACACTCTAATGACATAATCTGCGTACTCTGAATTTGTGTTACAAGTTTTCATGTCCGATCTTCCAAAGTCTATGTCAAAATAAATATCCTCAGAGCAAGTCACTTTTCTTTTTATTCAACTTAGGCTAAAAATATAAAACATTGTTTCATACTCTAATGAATTTTTAGACAGGAAAATAGTCAGATAGTAACCAGCAAAAATGTAGGCTATTTTATGATTAGTCATAAGATCATTATTTGCATTGTTTGTTCCTGGTTGCTTTTAGTTTTCAGGACACATAAACCTATTTTTGTCTTAAGAACCTTGGATGACAAAAGTTTGATGATGCCCACATTGAAGATGTGTTGCATGTATTTCAGTATTGTCATGAACACTACTCCTACCTGAACAGCACTAGAATTTAACAGAAATTTATACTAGAAAATAATGGAGGAGCAATGGAACTACCACGGTGAATTCCTACCATCTTGTCTAGTGAAACTCTGTATTATCTCTAATGTTTTATCTAAAAATTATTTTCTTATTCTCTTTAATGGTTTAAACAATCTTCCATTCTTACGTCTGGTAATTTGAGCAATGTAGTTGAAGATAACAACATGTAATACAACAACCACGGTTAATTCGTATTATTTTGTCTTGAAACCCTGCATCACTTTAGACGTTCTTGCTTTGGTTCCTTTATGTTTGTGATGCTGGTGTGCTGCTGCTGTTCTTTTTTTTCATTTACTACTCTCTTTAAAATAAAATTAAAGAAAAAAGAAAAAACTGGAGGAAATTGCAGAAGCTAAAGTAACCTTTTACTGAATTGCTATGTTTCATAATATTCTTTCAAAGACTCAACTTAGGCAACAATCCTTTTTCATTAAAATAAATCTTTAAGTCATTCACACTGTCTCAAGTATTACTTGGTTAATTCAAAGGGGAAAATGTACTTTTAAAGTGGCAAGGGCTTGGGATCAAAATATTAACAAAGTGAGCACATGTAGCATCAATTGTGTAACAACCTGACATAACACTCCTCATGGTATGATACAATTAAAAGCCCAAAACATTACTTCTGTACCATTCTTACCAAAAACACTCACCCTAAGTCTAACAATGCACAAATGATGCGGTACAATGTTGGACATTCTACAAAACAACTAACCTGGACATTTGTTATGAAAATAAAAGTAGTAGATTTTAAAAAGACAAAACATATACATCCACCAAATGCAATATATGACCCTTTCTAGATTATCAATTCAAAAACAGCTATAAAACATTTTGGTGACAACCAGCAGATTCTGTTCATAGACACATGACACAGTACTGAATTTATGTCAATATTCTCAAGTGGAATCACAGGACTATGTACTTATTTTTAGAAGATATGTGCTAAAGTATTCAGAGGTGAACATTCACGTTGTCTGCAACTTATTTTAAAATGGTGCAGACATATAAACATTTATAAATATAAAATGCAGATACATATTTCTGAATGCTGAATACAAGTATGTTTCCATATTTCTGAGTATAGAATATAGACTGCATATGTATATAGAGATCCCATGTATGCATAAGTATATATATAAAGAGAGAGGGAGGGAGGGAGGCAGAGAGTCCAATGTGACAAAATTCTAACAATAAGACAATCTTGGTGAAGGTTATGATGTCCAAAATTTTTCAAAATGAAAATAATAACAAAAGGAATACCTACCATGGCAGTTCTAGACTTGATAAACCAGTCAAATCTAAACTGGGGGGCATTCCGTACACACTGCCTTAATTCTTCATACACATTTTCTCTATCAAAGCCCATTTTGTGTAACATACAAATCAAGAATCTATCTTCTTCCTCAGTATAGTTCTTTCCTTTGCTGGTTCCATACTGAATACGCAACTGATGAAATGGAGCCTTGTATCTTGCAATCTGTGTAGATCAACAAAACAGTTCTTTTAATTCGATGTGCAATTATAAGTCAAACCTTCTCACCAAATCAAGTAAAATTATCTGTTAAGAATTTGGCATAAAATACAGTACTTTGGCATCCAGGGCCTTCTTGATACTAATCCTTCGTTGAATTCTTGCTTCTCCACGTTCAATTTGAGCCATGATTTTCTCAATGTCCTGTAATTCATTGCAACGTTCCCAAAATACAGCTGAAAGACAGTTATTATTTTAAATTACTATCATTTAAGCAGATGAATCCAAGAAATTACAGCATAAAGACTAGGAAGAGTACAATGAACTTATACTTTTTAAAATTGAGATTCAGATACATATATGTATATATACATATTTATTTCAATTATTAAATACTAATATTTTGTTTAAAAATAAGTGCTCAGTAAAGTTTTAAGTTATCAATTTTCTTCTCATGAGATAATTTTTAATTACTCATACTGCATGACTGAGATTTCAAACGATACTTCATATACTGATTTAATCTAAGCTTTTTACTCAAACACAACAGAGAACAGACCAAATACATGAAGGGAAACAGAAGAGGACAACACAGAAATGTTAACACAGCTACTCAGTTATCTATGTTATTGTTATGAAAATGAAATTATTTATCAATAGGCCAAATATTTCCTACAGGGAGGCAATTTCTACTGAAACTATTACTTGCTTCTGAAATCACTCACTAATCTTACTGTATTTCCAGGGACCTACAATTTCTTTAAACATCAGTGGGATTTTACTGGGTACATACAAAAGAATATTCAAATTACCAAGTAACCCAACCAAATTTCATAGATGAGCCAAATAACCTCCTGTATTAGTGTCACCTCTTGTGACTTTAGTGAAAGGCCTTCTAATGACAAATTCTACATTTTCAAATTCTTCATTCTTAGAGCCTATCAAAATAGGTATGTTAGCATTCTCTGATTTTTATAAGCACCTGTATTTATTATTCACTCACTTATTCAACATGTTTAAATGCCTGCTACATACAAAATACTGTATACTCACATACAGCCAATCACGCATGCTTCTCCTACTACTGCAGCCAGCTAGATAAGCTCATTCAAAATTCCAACCTGGTGGGCATAACTAAATAGTTCTGAGGAAGTCATGCTCCCTGACTTACTATCTAATTTGAGAGAGCACTGACGTATTCTT